>JAHBCN010001761.1:0-107628 GCA_019359885.1 Listronotus oregonensis | reverse complement strand
TCGAGATGTATGCACTTTAAAGGACCCCCCAGTTTTTCTATGGAAAATGGGTTTCGGCCAATTATTTTCAAACTTTGCAAATTATTAGTTTTTAACACGCTGATCAAAAGTCTCCATGAGCACAAAACCCTTCTTACTCTCAAAATAAGCCTTAGGGATTACTAGGAATTTGAAGACTTTTGAGGGCGATTTTGGGGAGTTAGAGGGATTTTTGGACTTTGTGCTCGTAAAGACTTTTGATCAGCCTGTTAAAAACAATTACTTTGCAATTTCGCCAAATGAAATAAATAATTTGTGGTTCCAGCAAGACGGATATCCAGCGCAAAGTACCAGGGAGGTAATGGAGGTCCTTAAAAATACCTTTAATGACAACATAATCTCTAATAATGGGCCAATTGGGCCAGCTAGATCCCGGACATCCCCCCCAGATTTTTACCTATGGGACACGCAAAAAATGGGGTGAGATTTTTCCCCCCCGAAACTAGGCTGGAACTAGAACACAGGGTACGGGATGTGTTTCTTCCAAAAACCCGAAAAATTAAGAAACCCCGCAAGGTGTTGGAAAAATGAGAGATATGTGTAAAAATGGAGGAAGACATGTACTGTGATTTTATTTTCTTGTTTACTGATACATGTTTGTTTTACAGTTTGTTTAATTATTAAAGTTTAATAATATTAAAAATTTATTAATTTTATTTATATATATATATATATATATATATATATATATATATATATATATATATATATATATATATATATATATATATATATATATATATATATTATATATATATATATATATATATATATATATATATATATATATATATATATATATATATATATATATATATATATATATATATATATATATATATATATATATATATATATATATATATATATATATATATATATATATATATATATATATATATAAATATATATACAGGGTCCTGCAGCTCACCTCTCGTCTTATGTAGCTCATTTATTATTCACTGTAAAATTTTCATATTTTGCAAACGTTATCTTTAACCCACGGTGCATTTAAGGAAAATAGTTTTGGTTATACAGGGTGTCACAAAAAAGTGTGACTTGCACGATGGTGCATTTTTTTAAATGGAATGCTTTGTATTTTTTTGTATATTTAGGTACCTCTTGTGGTCATTTATATCCCTCTAAAATTTTGTCAAGATCGGTTTAGTACTTTTAGTGAAAAAAAATAGAATATAAAAAAACTGTTTTGCACCATTGAATTTAAAAATGAATAAAAATAACAAAAGTGCTTGATTAATATAACTTAACTAGAAACTTATTAAGTAACGTAATATCAGTCGCTTAGGTCATGTTTGGTTAATTCGAACTGTACAGGGTGTCCAAAATTTAGTGTCAAACTCTTCAAATTTAAAAGCACTTTATTTTTCCCTATCGAAATTCCTAAGACATTAAAGGTTATTCGTTGAAAACTCATTTTGGCATCTATTTCGATGGTAATATCACTGGATAAAAATGGTGGGTGGCTACGAAAAATAATTTATTGATATTAGAGTTTCCTAATAACATTAGTTATTACCTAGAAATTGGTTAAAGTTACATAAAATATATATATATATATATATATATATATATATATATATATATATATATATATAATATATATATATATATATATATATATATATATATATATATATATATATATATATATATATATATATATATATATATATATATATATATATATATATAAATAGGTGTTATTTAATAAGTGTCCGGTATTTCAGGAGTGATTTTTCAAGTATTTTTAAGGTAAAAAGTTCCTATGAACGTGTGGTCTAAGATGCTTCGCTTTCAAGATACAGGGTGTCAAAGTTTTATTTTTATTTATGTTTTTTCTGCATAATTTCCTAAATAATGCCGATTTCCGAACGAAAATTGGTACCTGGGGGTTTTTTGACATGAGAAATTTGAATTTGTTCTTAATTTAGCTCTTACTTGTAGGGGGCGCTATCTACTTGTATGTTCTCACTTTCAAGGGCTCATGACTTTTGTACAACCTTGTATTTACATTTTTGTTAAAAGAAATGGATTCCTTAGTCATTTTTACGTAAAAAAGGTACTCTTATTAAATGACGCTAGGAGCAACCGTTTTCGAAATATTTTTGTTTAAAATAATCGATGCATACGCTTAGTAATAAATATGCTAAGTAAAGACCGCCGAAAATGACGGTTTTATCAAGTAGCCTAGTCAATGCATTTTGTTTGTGTTGTCATGTAAAAATTCAGACATAATACAATTTTGACGTACTTTGACGTACTTTGACGTACAGTTGAGTAGTAGGTAATAAATATTAGTGAGTTTTTTTTAAATGGTAAATTTTACCAATGCTGAGTATGCTGACATGCATTTTACATACGGACTTGCTAATGGAAATGCTTATGAAGCTAGACGTTTGTATCAGGAGCGTTATCCGAATCGCATAGTTCCAACTCCAAAAACTTTTTCAAGAATCCACGGTCGGTTAAGAGAAACAGGAACATTTGAGAAAGCTAGTCACCTGTCAGGTGCAGTTCGAACGGTAAGAACCCCAGATATCGAAGATGCAGTCCTTAATATGGTAGAAGAACAGCCGGAAACAAGCACCAGGAAAGTAGCGTTTACGTTAAATATTTCTCATTTTCTGGTATGGAAAATTTTAGTGGATAATTTATTATATCCCTATCATGTTCAAAGAGTTCAGGCACTGCTACCTCGTGACTTTCCCTTACGTATAAATTTCTGTCGTTGGTTTCTCCAATGCCTTATTCAAAACCCTTTGTTTGAAAACTCTTATCCGTTTACCGACGAAGCAAATTTCTCACGTAACGCTATACGTAATTTTCATAATAATCATATGTGGTCAAATGAAAACCCACATGCAATACAGGAATCACATTTTCAAGAACAGTTCTCTGTTAACGTGTGGGCAGGAATCCTGGGAGATAATTTGATAGGTCCATTTTTCCTTCCGGGAAGATTAAATGGCGAGATATATCGTCGTTTTCTTGAAGAGAATTTGCCTATTCTACTGGAAAATGTGCCACTTAGACTAAGGAATGAGATGTGGTTTATGCATGACGGTGCCCTGCACATTTTAGCATCCAAGCGCGAGAGTTTTTAAATCAAAATTTCAATAATCGTTGGATAGGTAGGGGAGGGACTCAACCATGTCCTCCTAGGTCGCCAGACCTTAATAGTTTGGATTATTTCCTTTGGGGACATCTAAAAACATTAGTTTACCAAACACCTATTCAAAATGAAGAAGAACTGAGAAATCGAATAATGGACTCTTGTAGAACGATTGAAAATACTCCGGAATTTTCCAGAGGGTACGCGAATCAATGAGGGAAGATTGGATGCGTGCCTACAGGCAGGGGGTGGGCATTTCCAACATTTATTGTGATTTTGATCTGGTTTTTCATCCTGTTTTTATTTAGTGTTCGTCTGTTATTTTTTTTTAATATTTCATGTTGATTAAAAAAAGTTAATTTACAAAATTGTTTCATTTTTTCAAAACACATGCATCGATTATTTCAAACCAAAATATTTCGAAACGATTGCTCCTAGACATCTAATAAGACTATATTTTTCGCATAAAAATGACTAAGGAATTCATTTCTTTTACCAAAAATAAAAATACAGGGTTGTACAAAAAGTCATGAGCCTTTGAAAGTGAGAATATACATTGGCTAGCGCCCTCTACAAGTAAGAGCTAAATTAAGAACAAATTCAAATTTCTCATGTCAAAAACCCCCAGGTACCAATTTTCGTTCGGAAATCGGCATTATTTAGGAAATTATGCAGAAAAAACATAAATAAAAATAAAACTTTGACACCCTGTATCTTGAAAGCGAAGCATCTTAGACCACAGTTCATGGAACTTTTTACCTTAAAAATACTTGAAAAATCACTCTCTGAAATATCGGACACTTATTAAATAACACCCTGTGTATATATATATATATATATATATATATATATATATATATATATATATATATATATATATATATATATATATATATATATATATATATATATATATATATATATATATATATATATATATATATATATATATATATATATATATATATATATATATATATATATATATATATATATATATATATATATATATATATATATATATATATATATATATATATATATATATTTATATAATAAGGGTGTCCAAAAGTCCAAAAGTAATGGGACCCGAGAACAGCAGACCCTTGGGTCAACATATAAATTTACGTAACTTCCTTATCCGAAAGTTAATAATAACAAAGATACAGGGTGTTAAACTTTTAATTTTGCTTTCGTTTTTTCTTAGTAATCTTTAACCAAATTACCTAGCGGTACAAAATTCGGGATCTGGTGGTTTTCTGAGGCGAGAAATTTAAATTTGTCCACGTAACTTTTTTGGCTTAGAATATTGACCTGTTTATTAAAAATAAGTTACTATAAATCCATTGCAAAAAATGTATACTTTATTTAATCCAGGAGCAGCCGTTCTCGAGATAAACGCACTTTAATGGATCTTGCAAATTTTTTTATGGAAAATAAATTTTATCCAATTGTTTTCAAACTTTGCATAGTGATAGTTCTAAACACGCTGATCAATTTCGACAAAACGGAAAACGCCTCCACCCCCAAAATCACCCTCAAAGGTCCCTGGGGATTGGGAATTTTGAGGGTGATTTTGGGCGGGTTGGAGGCGTTTTCGGGTTTTGTGCCCTGGAAGACTTTGATCATGTTTAAATATCACTATGCAAAAGTTTAAAAACAATTGGATAAAATATTTTCCAAAAATGCCAATCCTTTAAGACGTTTATCTCGAGAACGCCTCCTAGAGAATAAGTATTTTAGCAGATGATTTATAGTAACATAAACAGGTCAATTTCTAAGCTAAAAAAATTACGACATTTAAAACAAGTGAGGTAGGCGGTAGCTGGCGCCCTCTAGTAGCAAAATCAAAAGCGTGGACGAATTTAAATTTCTCGCCTCAAAGAACCCCCAGATCCCAAATTTTGTATCGCTAGGTCATTTGGTTAAAGAATTATTAAGGAAAATCGAAAGCAAAATTAAAAGTTTAACACCCTGTATATTTGTTATTATTAACTTTCGGATAAGGCAAGTTTACGTAAATTGCATTATTTTGACCTAAGGAATCTGCTGTTGCTCTGTGTCCCATTACTTTTGGGACACCCTGTATAAGTTAACTCGATAATTACACAAATCACTTTTTAAAAAAAGGTTTCTTTTTTATACTTAAATAATTACACAATATTTTACTTTTATAATTCAAAAATTAAACTGACATAATAACGGTCTAAAATAATACTAACTCTAATACAGCAAGTCCTTAGGTATTTATAATAAAATAAATGCTGCGTCAGCATAGTTCCCACGTAAAACATCACGTTTTGCAACTATGCTGATTTAGCTTCTTAGAAATATGGAGTCAAATTGCTATTGCGAAATATTATACTTATGTGTTAGTTATTTTTGCATATAACAACTCCCCCCATAAGAAAAAAGTGAATGCTCTGCGTTAACTTTTAGTGCTTGTCCCTAAGTTCAAAAGCTTCTTCTTCTTGGGGATGAATGGGAGGTCTTCTTTTTCCTAGGACCCTGGGTAGTCTCAATCGAGGATGCTTTTGGGGAGGTGGTCCTGGTGGGAATGGTCTATTTTCGTCTGAGTGTCCTCCAGTAAGACTAGGTAGCTTCTTCTTGCGACATTTGCAGATGATGTACAGGGTAATAAAAGCGGATATTAAAGTAATTGCAAAAATTGTGAACCAGGATAGATGCTTTTGTATGAAGGGTTGGTTTATAAGTCGATCGAGTTCTTCAGCAAATTGGTCCAGTTTTTGCTGGGCTACATTGAAGTCTTCCATATCGATCTTGCTGAGTTTAAGAGGTTTTAAGTCGGGAGTATGGATTTTTGAAGAAATATTTTGGCAATAAGTAAATGGAATTTTTACTGGGTGATTCTTGTATGTTACATTTTGATATCTATCTATTAGATATGTTGACTGAACTCGAGTGCTCCCGATAAAGGCATGACATCCAGGATGGAGTTTCAATGGGGAATTTGTATTGATGATTTTGGTTTGGACTTCTCTTCCCTCACATTTTACTGTGACTGGTAATGGGTCCGTTATGGTGATAAGCCTATAATTGCGATCGACCTCTTTGACGTTGTATTCTTTCGCAGCAAGAATTAGTACTTGGCAGGTTTTTGGCACATAGTTTTTCGGCTTCAGGAGTTGCGCTTCGCACATGGCTTCACTATCGATGGAGTAGGGCAGAACTGTGGAGCAGATTTTCTTGCCTTGGTTGGGAGTTTTGCATTTATCCAGATTTCGAAAGGATACGTACAACATTGAGTCATCGTCTTTCGCGATATATTTTTGTGTTATTGGAATTACATGGTAGAAACCTGTTCGATTATCAAATATTGGTATGTAATAAAGATGATAGAGGGTGTATGATTCGGGTTCTACTAGGGGTATTTTGAGAATAAAGACTTTTTTTGAGTCTGATTGATAAGCTTCTAGTTCTATTAATTCGATATACTGAGCTATGCTAGAGGAGTATACTGATAGGGGAAGGTTATTTTTTTTTATTGACTGAGAGATCTGTTGTAATGATTGGACCAAATCTGTTGGAGTAATTATTGAGCTATGTAGAATATTTAAACGCGCAAAAGAAATCGCATTTAAAACGTCATTAAGAAAGTTTTCTACAAATGAATAACTTTCCATTAGTGATTCACAATATTCCAAGGTCCTTAAGCCGCGTCCAGACCTGAGAAACGAACGCGAATGAGCTTAGCAAGCCCGAACATACATAAACGAGCGCGAACGATTATTTAAAAACACAATTGAATCAAATAAGCGCGAACGAACAGAATTGCAGCCATTTTTCAACGTTCGTCTGAGTTCCGTCCTTTCTGTTTTTTCGAGAGTTTAATAACAAGGGAAAAAGAATTACTTTTTTATAAAATGAATTTATCTCGGAAGAAGAAAATAATAGTAGCAAGTGCTGCATTTTTGTTCCTAAAATTACATCAGGAAAAACAAAGGAAACACCGTCGATGGTGGATGACATCAATATTTAAAGAGAGAAAAAACCGCAGTGCATCTGAATTATTGCTTACTCTTCGACAAGAAGATTCAGGACATTTTACAAACTTTTGCAGGATGACTGCCACTGATTTCGAGAATTTGTTACAATTAATAGGACCAAAAATAGCAAAAATGGATACCTATTATAGAGAAGCTATTCCGGCAAAAGAAAGACTTGGTGTTACCTTAAGATTTCTTGCAACAGGGGACTCATATGTAAGCCTCAGTTACTTATTTAAATTTTCAAAACAAGTTATTGCAACGATTATTCCTGAAGTTTGTGCTGCGATAATAGAAGCTCTACGTAGTGAAATTAAGGTAAGTTACTTTTTATATATTTATTTCTTTAAAATTTGTGAAAACTACACAAAACTTTTCTTTCTTCAATGTTTATTAACAAAATATTGACCATGTTAAACTAGTGGTAATTATTGAAAATCTCGGAAAAACGATATTAACGTAGGTGATGAAACTTTCTGGCCAACAGTGGTCTCCATTGTTGATGCTTGTTCTGGTTGTTGCATAGTAACTGGCTGCTGTGGTGTTAGTGTTACCTGGTCCGGCACGGTAGTGAATTATGTAGGCGAGGGCAGTGGTGTTGGTGTAGTTGATGAGGCAGAAGCTGTACTAGAATATTGAGGCTGAGGGCGTGATTGCATATGCGTGACCGGTTGCTTAAATCTTCCTATTTCAGCGTCAAAGGGGTTTGATTTATGTAATACTTCGCTAAAATTTTTTGAATGACTATCTAATGCTCTTAGTGTTCTCGCAACGTATTCACCAAACACATCATTATCGTCACGTAGGTTTGAACTTTCGGATACAGTTGTTTTTAAAATATTATACACCTCATCTACTCTAGGATCTTCTCTAGGTCTCTTCGCAGACGATAATTTTGAAGGATTTTCCTTTCTTTTGGTGGGCTTTGTGGGTAATGCAGTGTGACTGATGTCTCTGTCAGGTTTGCTTACAGATTTTTCCACGGTTTTATTATTTGTTTCTTCGTCTTCGCCGTCGCTAAAGGTTTCGTCATTAATTTCACAAGAAGCTGATTAGAATCCCAAAAAAAAAGAAAACATTATGTTGAGTTTATACAATATTTGATATATTTATTCACACTTAACTTAAAATTAAATTAAAACCATTAAATTAATTATATCGCGTGTAATGAATGTTTTTCTCTTTGTTTCAGACACCAACATCTCAGCAAGAATGGCTCAAATTTCAGAAGATTATTATAAATTATGGAATTTTCCTCATTGCTTAGGTGCAATAGATAGGAAGCACATTTATTTGCAAGCCCCTTTCCATAGTGGCTCCGATTATTTTAACTATAAATCTCACTTTAGTATCGTACTATTGGCCGTGGTTGATGCTAATTACAAGTTTATATATGCTGATGTTGGATGTCAGGGGGGTATTTCGGATGGTGGTGTTTTTAAAAACACAAGTTTTTATCGTGATCTGGAATCAGGTTCTTAACTTTACCAGCGAAGCACCTTTACCAACAACCAACTGTATCGCACCTTACGTTTTTATTGCAGATGACGCTTTTTCCCCTTATGAAAAATATCATGAAACCCTACACGGGATCCTGGGAAAAAAGGTACAAAAAGAAAGAGCTTTCAATTATCGACTAAGCAGGGCGCGACAATTGTGGAAAACGCATTCAGTATATTGTCATCAGTATTTAGAGTCTTCAGGAAACCAATGCTTTTAAAACCCGAAAAAGCAACTCTTGTGGGACTTGCATGTTTATATTTACATAATTTTCTAAGAAATAGCAAATACCCTGAGAATGTTATTGAAAGTAACAAATTGGGAACAGCAGAAGGCATGGGAAAAAACGATTCTCAACAACAGTCGTCATTCATTTCTTTTAAACGGATTCCAGAACATCAGCGAAAATTTAAAAAAATAAGAGATACATTCGCAGAATATTGCAAGACAGAACGTGTTCCGTGGCAAGATGATTATGAGTAATTTATATTGTAATAATACATATTAATATTTCTTATTGTAAATATATACATTTGAATAAAAAATCTTACTTCTGAAGTGTTTTGTGTTTTCGTGGAGTATATCGATCTTCCAAAAATAACATAGCCTCATAGGCAAACCAAGTGGGGAAACTTTTCAGTAGTTGACATGCCCGAATGCAAAACGCCTTTTACTTTTGTTTTTCTCTTCTAAACGATGCCTAAAACAAAAATAGAAAATTAATAACTATTTCTTACACAAGAATATTGTTATTATTTCTAAGTACTTAAATAACTTATGGCCGGTTGCAACAAAAGTATCTTAAGTAGATCTTTATTAAGAATCTCTTAAAATTAAGGGTAACTTAAAAATTTTTTCGCTTTCACCATCAGATTTTTATTGCTTAACTAAGACTACTTAGAAAGGACGGCAACGTTGGATCGTTCTTCTTTTTATTATTGGCCTTTACAGTGCGACTAATCAGAATAAACTGATTTAGATCCTTCCTTTTCTAGCTTGTGTGTGATTAAATGATAGCAGTAACCTGACTTGAATCTGTGTAAATAATAAAAACTTTTTTTCTTTTTCATTTTATAGAGATTACAGTACAAAATCGGTCGTTAGTTTGTGATTTTTTGTTGTAAAATTTAAACAATATGGAAAAGAAAGATCAAGGGCGCTTTCCTTTATGGCCATAGGAAGGAACAATTATTGTGAACAATTATAAGATATAAACATATATTGAAAAAAAAACTTTTAATAATAATTTATGTGAACAAATTTGAATATTCCTAATTTATAAGTAAATATTCAAAATTTAGAAGGCTAATACAACCTTGTCACGTTTAAAACTGAAGCTCATCTCCGATTTGCTCAAGTAAACTGACCACTGTTGCGCATTAACGGATTAATTTGAATCGTTTGAAAAATGTAAGGTTATCCATCTCAGTCAAAACGTGTTTCTTTGCAAAAATTAACAGAGCAATTTTTTCAAAAGAATTCTTCAAAAAAGAGAAATAAACTTTTGAAAAAATGCATAAGTAATTAAAAATTCATGTTTTTGGAAATCTTTTAATAATTGTATTTATCAAAATCAAACCACCATTTTTAAACTAGTTTTGGTATAAACCCAATTAAATGTTAAAGACAACAACGCAATAAATAAAAAAATATTTATCAAATGTAAACCCAAAATACTTAAGGGAACAATTACGAAAACCCAAAACTTAATTTAAAAAGGGCCCCTAAGGAAATTTCAGCTGGTGCAAGAAACATTTGAAACTAAAGGCATTTAAAGGAAGTACCCCCATTGGAATAATTCGCCCGATAACGAGCCGAATTTTCGCGACATTAGGCGGAAAACCCATTCCCCTCTCCATCACACTGGCGCGAATGTTTCGCGACATAGGCAGTCAAAATTTTTTTGTCTCCCTAACATTTGAAAATTTCCCAAAGTTTTTTTTTTTTAATTAGGGGTTGTTCTTCAAACTCAGAAGAGAAGCAATACTATTATTGGCTGTTTTGAAGATTAAACATTTAAATCATTTTAGAAATTTTAATTTTTATGAATTTGTGGGAATTTTAAAAATCTGAAAAACCCCTTTATAAAGAAAGAAAATTTTTTAAAATATTTTGGTAAAAACCAAAAAAGGGAAAATAAACAAATCTTTTAAATAGAAAAAGTTACATTTTGTGCTGAAGTGGTGTTTTGTTTTTTTTAGAAAGCATTGAGCACGTGACATAAATTGGAAACAAATTCGATTGTGAAAACAGCGTGCATGTTGCATAATTTTTACGAACTTGAGGAAATGACCAACAAGATATCGATTTGCAACTAAGAGAGTTTGAGGACAACACAGGAAGAGCATTTAACAATATACAAGAGGAGGCAACTTTCTTCTATATTTTTATAATCTTCATAGCTTAAATCGTATCAAATCGGATATTTCTTCACAAACTCTATAAATATTTCAGTAAAAGCCATCTTTGATTCGCAACGAAAACGACAAAAACGCGGCTGGTCGCGAAAGAAATAAAAATCGCTGCAGTTTCAATTATCGCAAGCGAAATTTTCGCGCAGTATGTTGCTCCCGTATACGCTGAAGAACTTGAGTCGACGAATATTGCGACCGAAAATTTCGCAGTCGCACCGAATTATTCGCGTCAATGTGTGCATTCCTTAATGCTTAAGAACAACAAGTGTCGCAAAAGTGTTGGTGCAACCCGCCATTAAATACCTATCTAAATTAATGAACCTACCTGTAAAGAATTCCATTTTTTACTTCTTCTGCGGTGGAGTTGTATGCCTGTGCGAGGCTAGCCACGCATCATTTTTTTTCATTATTTTATAATAGGGATCTCGGGTATCCATAACACGGGTAAGTTTTCGACTTCACCAATAAAAGAAATAATAACGTCGTTAGACCATTCCATGATGATTGCACCTGAATAACCTAAATACTGTTTGTTTTGTTTTGCACGAAGCAGCCTTCTGTCCACACTTGACGAATATGAGCGAACACGAACAGAGTATTTTCCTTTGAAGTACCGATCGACGGCGGATCGCGTTCATCGACGCTCGTTCGTTGCCTTTTGTTTGTTCGCGCTCGCAGCTACGTCCACACCTAAAAAATTGTTCGCGCTCTTTAACGCTCGTTCGCGTTCGTTTCTCAGGTCTGGACGCGGCTTTATTTGTGCGTAATAAAAGGCGAGATCGTCCGAGATAGCCGTTATTGATTGGTTAATTTCGTTTAAATCTTTATTAAATGTCTCTTCGTCAATTTGTAGTTTTTGTATGGTTGAGTTAAAGTTTCTTATAACCGATGTTGTCACCGAAATATGGTTTTTAAAGGTCTTCTATATGTCGTTCGTCTTGTGTTATTTTGTTTATGCAATCGTTAAAATAATCACCGTCTGAAGCATCAAGGTTTCTCGTAATTGATTTCCAAACAGTACCTGCTCCGTTAAAGATGCCTCGTTTTTCTCTGTACATATAATTTTGTGTATCAGCAGAAATTTCTTTGTATTTTTGATTAACAGAATCTGAAATTTGGTTAAGAAGACTAACGTGTGTTTGTACTTCCGTTTTAAAGGATACCATTCGGGGTGTTTCCACGTAAATGAAAGCATTTAGAAGTTGATCTAAAATTTTATCATTACTAGCAATTATTTCTTTAATATTTGGTAAATCTTTATAAACCAGGAGCGTCCATTTGTCGTTGGAGATTTTCAAATTTCCTGCTTTGTGGAAGAAGATTCCTAAGGTATTTTGTATGGGCGTCAATGTAAATTGGGCAAGGGCTACCGAGGAAAGCCCTGGATATCTGTAAAGAAGAAACGCTAGTCATAATAGGGTTTTAACCTATCGAAATTGACTTTCGTATTTCGTTTAGTTTGGGGGTTAAGGAGAATAGCTGGTTTTAATTTGGGATTCTTTAAGGTATACCTTATCACCAACTTTATATTCAGGGGTATTGGGAGATTTTGCTTCGTCGAACCTAACTTTTGCTTTCTCCTTTTGGGTAAGCGTTCTTTCTCTAGCAAGTTTCTAGTAGTACTCCATTTTGTTATTCAAGTCTCTTACATATCTAGAAATAAGTTTTTCTTGGTTATACAAGGTCTCCGGAGGTCTACTAGATGTGTGTCCAAAGATAAGTTCATATGGCGTAAATCTTATTTTGGGTGTTGTTATAGCAAATGGTGGCATATGGAAGTACGTTGAAAGGGTGTTCATGGGGGTTTTCCGCTTTATTTGCCCGTATCATTTATGATAACGTGGCGTGGAACCTTTCAATTGAGCCATTGGATTGTGGGTGTCCTACGCTTGAAAATGTGAGTTTTATGTCGAAGAGTTCGCATAAATCTTTCATCAGTTTGTTGTCAAACTGGCGGCCAAAGTCGCAGTGAATTCTAAGGGGTGTTCCATAGTGTTGGAAAAACACTGACAGGGTGTTAACTATGGTGTTTGATTTTTTATCGGTCAATGGATAGGCTTGTGTACACTTGGTAAGTTCATCCCGTATAGTTAGTGCGTAGTTTTTTTCCGGGTATTCGAAGATATCGATATTTATTCTTTGGAAGGCGTCTTAGGTGTGTCCGTAATGACAAGAGGGGTGCTCAGATTTTTCCTACATATCTTAACTTTTTGGCACGTTTCACATTTTTTTATAAATTTTTCAACGTCTTTAGTTAAGTTGAGCCAATGATATTTACTTTTTATACGCCTAACTGTTTTATTTATACCGCGATGCAAATTACTTTTACCCATATAATAATGTTCTAGAATATTTGGTATTTCTTCTTCACTTGGGGTTCTAATGATATTTTGACAAATTTTAAGTTTAATGTTTTTGTCGGCAAAAATAAAGTAAAAAAATTCTAAGATGGGAAGTTCTAAATTATTTTCTATACAATAGGTTTGTCAGATGGAAATTCGTTTTGATTTTGGAATAAAATGAAAAATAAATGTTGCACGACAGATCCAAGATCAAAGGGTAAAGGAATAATGAAGTACGAACGGTTTTTGACTGACTTACTAGAAGTAATGTTAACTTTATTATGATCGAGTTTGAGGTTTTCTTCAAAAATGTCGTCTAATATTTTGCATTTCTTGAAGTTTGCTTTCCCAGAAAAATGTAACGATATTTTTGTTTGAGTTGTCAAGTAGCTGGGAATTTGATGTTTCAACTTTGGAATAGTCTATTAGGGATTGGGCCTTTTATAGTCAAATGAATCTGTTGAATTCGGAAGTAAGGAGTTCGTCGTCTATATCGGGATTTTCCGTAGGCTCATTTTCGGATTAATCTTTTTCGTTCGCGGCGTAAACTAACATTTTTGATTGGAAATGGTTAATACGTATTCTGGATAGTGCGTCCGCGTTTTTATTTATTTTTCCTGCTCTATATTCGATCTTATAATCGTACTCTTCGAGTTTAAGGCGCCAACTAGCCAATCTGCTACCTGGGTCCTTAATTAAGAAGAGCCAAGTGAGAGGCCTATGGTCAGTAATTAGAGCGAATTTTCTCCCAAAAAGATAGGGGCGGAAATGTTTCACTGCCCAAACAATGGCTAGTAATTCCCTTTCGATCGTTGAATATTTAGTTTCAGCGTTACAGAGAGTTCTAGAAGCGAAGGCTATTGGGAGGTCCTTGCCTATAGGGCCTTGGGAGAGGACAGCGCCTATTGCAAAGGCACTTGCATCTGTTGTTAAGAGAAAGGGTTCTTCGAAATTGGGATATGTAAGAACAGGTTCTGAGATAAGGGCATTTTTTAATTCTTCGAATGCGGATCTACATTCGGTATCAAAGCAAAATTGGACGTCTTGCTTTAGAAGCTTGGTAAGGGGTTTTGGCGTTTTGGCGAAGTTGGGAATAAAGCGCCGATAGTAACCGACTAATCCTAAAAAGGATTTTATATCTATAGAAGAT
The DNA here is from genome assembly GCA_019359885.1 of Listronotus oregonensis. Classification (NCBI taxonomy): domain Eukaryota; kingdom Metazoa; phylum Arthropoda; class Insecta; order Coleoptera; family Curculionidae; genus Listronotus; species Listronotus oregonensis. Next base: position 93,043 of record JAHBCN010001761.1, on the reverse strand, counting down.
TTGGGTTCGGGAAAATTTTTGATGCACTCGACTTTAGAGGTATTTGGCTTAAGACCGTCTTTGGTTACTAAATGACCAAGGTAAGCCACTTCCTTTCTGAGGAACCCGCATTTGTCAGGCTTTATTTTTAAATTGGCCTTTCGAAGACGTTTAAATACCTCTTTAAGTCGATCTATGTGTTCATGTATTGTTGGAGAATAGACGAGTATGTCATCCATGTACACTAAGCATCTCTTGTTCTAAACGCCGAGGAGAATATTGTCCATGATTCTTTGAAAAGTGGACGGGGCGTTCTTCAAACAAAAGGGCATACGAACAAATTCGTAATGTCCATTTTCGATTAAGAATGCTGTTTTGGGAATGTACACGGGATTGATCAAGCGTCGTAAAATATTGACATTTGCCTAGTTGGTCTAACAAGTCCGAGATATTTGGGAGAGGATAACGGTCATCAACTCTGACCTCGTTTAATTTGCGGTAATCCATAACGACCATTTTGTTTGCCAGAAGCGTCGAGTTTTTTAGGTACTACCCAAACAGGAGAAGACCAGGGTGAAACAGAAGGGCGAATGATGCCTTGTTCCAACATTTTGTTGGTTTGGTTCTTAACTTCCTCTTTGTGGACCTGGGGATACCTGTAAGACTTTGTGAATATAGGGCGAGCGTTGTTTGTTATGATGGAATGCTTAACCTCGTTTGTAAATATTAGTGCATCGCCTTCAAGATAGAATATATCGGTAAAGTCTAAACAAAGATTTGTTATCAGTTCTTTTTCTTCCGGGTTTAAGTGTTCGGTTCTTAATTGATTTTTAGTTGTTTGGACTCTGTTAACTTGAAAGGTATTAGGCTCGTTTTGAGTATTAAGGTTTAGCATGGTCTCGCTGGGGGTAAAAGGTTCAATAGAAAGATCCTAAAAGTTGTTATTTTTTGGTATTATGTTGGCATTAATTATAGTAGTAAAAAATTCACCCTTTTTGTTAACGTGTACAAGCGCGTTTGGTAACCTAACCTTTTCTTTTTCTTGAGAATGTAAAATCGCGTCGACATTTTTTAAGTTACAAGTAAGTTTAAAAATCTTTTCAGTTCGGCCGTCTATTAAAATTTTATTGTTAGTGGAATTTAAATTATCTGATTTTATGATGGGGCTAGATACTTTATGTAGGGGTATAGTCCTTTAATTGGTTATAAGATTTTTTAATTTTAAGTCTATAATGCATTCATAGTGTTCTAAGAAATCAAGACCAAGGATGCCGTCAAAATCTATATCTAATTTATAAATAAATACTTTATGGGAATCACCCTTATTTAAAGGTATAAGGGTTGACTGTGAAATAAAGTTTTTGATCCGTTATTCCTTGTACTGTGACGTTTTCGGGAGTGCGATTTGGAAAGTTTTTTACTGTATTTTCTTTAAAAATAGAAATGCCAGCATCGGTATCAATGAGTAATTTGAATGTGTTTGTGACGTCATAGATGTAGTAAAGATTTTTAGAATTTACTGTTAGTAGTGGATTTAAAGAAAGGTTTGCTCCGGGAAGTTCAAGTTTGGGTCCATGTTGTTCAAATTTAATGTTTGAATCTGGCTCAAGAGTGTCGCAATGGAGTTTGTCGTTTCCGTCGTATTGTCTGGAGGTTTGTGTTCCTGAGGGAGTGAAAGAAAATTTTCATAGACTTGAGAGTCGGGTACTGATGCGGTTTGTTCGTCGAAAGTTTGAAAATTGGGGTCGTATTCGGAATAGTCATAGCTATTATCCGTATAGTAGTCATTGTAGTCATAGTTTTCACAATATATTTCATTGTCTAAGTTTACATGATGTGCCCTTTGTTGGTTTGAGGAGTAGTACGGGTTTCTTTGTATGACATTTGGGCGAACTTGGGTATTATTTTGTTGAATCGCAGAAGGCCTAGATTGATTTTGGAATGGATTTGTTCTAAATTGTTGAGATGATTGTGGGTTTTGGTTTTGCGGAGAAGGGTGCCTTTGGAAATGTGTATTGCTATTTTGAAAACTATTCTGGCGTGGCTGCATTTGGAAGTAGCAATCTGAGGCTAAATGACCATTTCGTCCGCATTTAAAGCAACGATTGACTTGCATATTGGGCCTTCTAATTTGTTGTGGCGGTTTAGGGGTTGTTTGTCTAATACTTTTTTGGGTTTCAAAGTAGGACAATTGTAGTTCTCGTCTAATACGAGACTGGGCGTCAAGGAGATCTTTGGGAGATCCTGCTTTGGATTATTTGACCTAATTTGGGTTGAAGACCTGTTAAAAGAGTATTTAGTGTCATGGTATCTATAAGCGAGGTTTGGGGGCTTTTTGATCGTTAGTGAGATTCTATTTTTGAATATTAGCCAACATTTTCGCGTTGAGTACTTGTAATCGTTTGAAAAAGGTCAGTGGCGACTCGTTAGGTAGTTGTCTTAGTCTTTGTAAGTCCTGAATAAGGGACGACAGATCCCTAGAGTCACCAAAATAAAGATTTAAAAGTTGTTTAATCTCGGAATAGGTAGATGGATTTCTAGAATTTATTAATTGCGCGGCACGTCCTTTTAATTTATTTTTTATATGAATCACTAATAAAAGCCGTTGGTCAAGTGTGGCCATTTTGTAACCATAATCGCATGTGCTCAAAAATGTGCCGAGAGAGATATGGTCACCTTTAAATTTCGGTATAATGAAGAAAATTTCGGAGAGCCTATAGGTCTCAATTTCTGCATCGGCATTGTTTTGTTGCTGTGTTTGTGCTCGTGTTTCCTGCATTTTTAATAAAAATTAGAATTTAATAAAAAGATTTAAAAATGTTTAGATAAAATAACGGGAAATAGAATTTGAAAATCGAACAGTACAGTTAAATTTCACTTTTCAATTAACACACAATAAAATAGCACGTGATGATAATATTATACTTACAAAAATAGAAAATGCATCGGCTCTTGTTCTCGCAGGTTAGTTGTCAAGGGCTTCACCAGGTGTTCCTTCCACAACCGTCTTTAAGTGGGGATGCCGTGAGGTTCTTTTTCTTTGAGGGATGGGAATCCGCCGCCAACAGTTGAATGGTTTCTTTTCTGCTGACGTTGACGAATCCTACAGCGACTGCGCCAATTGTTAACTCGATAATTACACAAATCACTTTTTAAAAAAAGGTTTATTTTTTATACTTAAATAATTACACAATATTTTACTTTTATAATTCAAAAATTAAACTGACATAATAACGGTCTAAAATAATACTAACTCTAATACAGCAAATCCTTAGGTATTTATAATAAAATAAATGCGGCGTCAGCATAGGTCCCACGTAAAACATCACGTTTTGCAACTATGCTGATTTAGCTTCTTAGAAATATGGAGTCAAATTGCTATTGCGAAATATTATACTTATGTGAACAAATTATGTTAGTCATAATTAAGTCATAATAAAATATATATTTTCGCATATAGCATATATATACCGTGTTTTTTTTAAGACGGACCATAGGATTTTACATGGTAAATCTTCTACTCTATGTTAAGTCCACTTCCACTACTACTCTATAGCTAAAAATTAAAACTGGTATAACTTCAAGGTTTAAAAATATTTTAAATTAACTTTTGTACCAAAATAACTTCACAAAGTATTAAAAAAAAAATAATTATTTTCTAGTAAAATATAGTTTTTACAATCCTCGTGTATCAGGGAGTGAAAGAAAATTTTCATAGTCTTGAGAGTCGGGTACTGATGCGGTTTGTTCGTCGAAAGTTTGAAAATTGGGGTCGTATTCGGAATAGTCATAGCTATTATCCGTATAGTAGTCATTGTAGTCATAGTTTTCACAATATATTTCATTGTCTAAGTTTACATGAAAGGAAAGTTTTTTACTGTATTTTCTTTAAAAATAGAAATGCCAGCATCGGTGTCAATGAGTAATTTGAATGTGTTTGTGACGTCATAGATGTAGTAAAGATTTTTAGAATTTACTGTTAGTAGTGGATTTAAAGAAAGGTTTGCTCCGGGAAGTTCAAGTTTGGGTCCATGTTGTTCAAATTTAATGTTTGAATCTGGCTCGAGAGTGTCGCAATGGAGTTTGTCGTTTCCGTCGTATTGTCTGGAGGTTTGTGTTCCTGAGGGAGTGAAAGAAAATTTTCATAGTCTTGAGAGTCGGGTACTGATGCGGTTTGTTCGTCGAAAGTTTGAAAATTGGGGTCGTATTCGGAATAGTCATAGCTATTATCCGTATAGTAGTCATTGTAGTCATAGTTTTCACAATATATTTCATTGTCTAAGTTTACATGATGTGCCCTTTGTTGGTTTGAGGAGTAGTACGGGTTTCTTTGTATGACATTTGGGCGAACTTGGGTATTATTTTGTTGAATCGCAGAAGGCCTAGATTGATTTTGGAATGGATTTGTTCTAAATTGTTGAGATGATTGTGGGTTTTGGTTTTGCGGAGAAGGGTGCCTTTGGAAATGTGTATTGCTATTTTGAAAACTATTCTGGCGTGGCTGCATTTGGAAGTAGCAATCTGAGGCTAAATGACCATTTCGTCCGCATTTAAAGCAACGATTGACTTGCATATTGGGCCTTCTAATTTGTTGTGGCGGTTTAGGGGTTGTTTGTCTAATACTTTTTTGGGTTTCAAAGTAGGACAATTGTAGTTCTCGTCTAATACGAGACTGGGCATCAAGGAGATCTTTGGGAGATCCTGCTCGGATTATTTGACCTAATTTGGGTTGAAGACCTGTTAAAAGAGTATTTAGTGTCATGGTATCTATAAGCGAGGTTTGGGGGGCTTTTTGATCGTTAGTGAGATTCGATTTTTGAATATTAGCCAACATTTTCGCGTTGAGTACTTGTAATCGTTTGAAAAAGGTCAGTGGCGACTCGTTAGGTAGTTGTCTTAGTCTTTGTAAGTCCTGAATAAGGGACGACAGATCCCTAGAGTCACCAAAATAAAGATTTAAAAGTTGTTTAATCTCGGAATAGGTAGATGGATTTCTAGAATTTATTAGTTGCGCGGCACGTCCTTTTAATTTATTTTTTATATGAATCACTAATAAAAGCCGTTGGTCAAGTGTGGCCATTATGTAACCATAATCGCATGTGCTCAAAAATGTGCCGAGAGAGATATGGTCACCTTTAAATTTCGGTATAATGAAGAAAATTTCGGAGAGCCTATAGGTCTCAATTTCTGCATCGGCATTGTTTTGTTGCTGTGTTTGTGCTCGTGTTTCCTGCATTTTTAATAAAAATTAGAATTTAATAAAAAGATTTAAAAATGTTTAGATAAAATAACGGGAAATAGAATTTGAAAATCGAACAGTACAGTTAAATTTCACTTTTCAATTAACACACAATAAAATAGCACGTGATGATAATATTATACTTACAAAAATAGAAAATGCATCGGCTCTTGTTCTCGCAGGTTAGTTGTCAAGGGCTTCACCAGGTGTTCCTTCCACAACCGTCTTTAAGTGGGGATGCCGTGAGGTTCTTTTTCTTTGAGGGATGGGAATCCGCCGCCAACAGTTGAATGGTTTCTTTTCTGCTGACGTTGACGAATCCTACAGCGACTGCGCCAATTGTTAACTCGATAATTACACAAATCACTTTTTAAAAAAAGGTTTATTTTTTATACTTAAATAATTACACAATATTTTACTTTTATAATTCAAAAATTAAACTGACATAATAACGGTCTAAAATAATACTAACTCTAATACAGCAAATCCTTAGGTATTTATAATAAAATAAATGCGGCGTCAGCATAGGTCCCACGTAAAACATCACGTTTTGCAACTATGCTGATTTAGCTTCTTAGAAATATGGAGTCAAATTGCTATTGCGAAATATTATACTTATGTGAACAAATTATGTTAGTCATAATTAAGTCATAATAAAATATATATTTTCGCATATAGCATATATATACCGTGTTTTTTTTTAAGACGGACCATAGGATTTTACATGGTAAATCTTCTACTCTATGTTAAGTCCACTTCCACTACTACTCTATAGCTAAAAATTAAAACTGGTATAACTTCAAGGTTTAAAAATATTTTAAATTAACTTTTGTACCAAAATAACTTCACAAAGTATTAAAAAAAAATAATATTTTCTAGTAAAATATAGTTTTTACAATCCTCGTGTATCAGGGAGTGAAAGAAAATTTTCATAGTCTTGAGAGTCGGGTACTGATGCGGTTTGTTCGTCGAAAGTTTGAAAATTGGGGTCGTATTCGGAATAGTCATAGCTATTATCCGTATAGTAGTCATTGTAGTCATAGTTTTCACAATATATTTCATTGTCTAAGTTTACATGATGTGCCCTTTGTTGGTTTGAGGAGTAGTACGGGTTTCTTTGTATGACATTTGGGCGAACTTGGGTATTATTTTGTTGAATCGCAGAAGGCCTAGATTGATTTTGGAATGGATTTGTTCTAAATTGTTGAGATGATTGTGGGTTTTGGTTTTGCGGAGAAGGGTGCCTTTGGAAATGTGTATTGCTATTTTGAAAACTATTCTGGCGTGGCTGCATTTGGAAGTAGCAATCTGAGGCTAAATGACCATTTCGTCCGCATTTAAACAACGATTGACTTGCATATTGGGCCTTCTAATTTGTTGTGGCGGTTTAGGGGTTGTTTGTCTAATACTTTTTTGGGTTTCAAAGTAGGACAATTGTAGTTCTCGTCTAATACGAGACTGGGCGTCAAGGAGATCTTTGGGAGATCCTGCTCGGATTATTTGACCTAATTTGGGTTGAAGACCTGTTAAAAGAGTATTTAGTGTCATGGTATCTATAAGCGAGGTTTGGGGGGCTTTTTGATCGTTAGTGAGATTCGATTTTTGAATATTAGCCAACATTTTCGCGTTGAGTACTTGTAATCGTTTGAAAAAGGTCAGTGGCGACTCGTTAGGTAGTTGTCTTAGTCTTTGTAAGTCCTGAATAAGGGACGACAGATCCCTAGAGTCACCAAAATAAAGATTTAAAAGTTGTTTAATCTCGGAATAGGTAGATGGATTTCTAGAATTTATTAGTTCCGCGGCACGTCCTTTTAATTTATTTTTTTATATGAATCACTAATAAAAGCCGTTGGTCAAGTGTGGCCATTTTGTAACCATAATCGCATGTGCTCAAAAATGTGCCGAGAGAGATATGGTCACCTTTAAATTTCGGTATAATGAAGAAAATTTCGGAGAGCCTATAGGTCTCAATTTCTGCATCGGCATTGTTTTGTTGCTGTGTTTGTGCTCGTGTTTTCTGCATTTTTAATAAAAATTAGAATTTAATAAAAAGATTTAAAAATGTTTAGATAAAATAACGGGAAATAGAATTTGAAAATCGAACAGTACAGTTAAATTTCACTTTTCAATTAACACACAATAAAATAGCACGTGATGATAATATTATACTTACAAAAATAGAAAATGCATCGGCTCTTGTTCTCGCAGGTTAGTTGTCAAGGGCTTCACCAGGTGTTCCTTCCACAACCGTCTTTAAGTGGGGATGCCGTGAGGTTCTTTTTTCTTTGAGGGATGGGAATCCGCCGCCAACAGTTGAATGGTTTCTTTTCTGCTGACGTTGACGAATCCTACAGCGACTGCGCCAATTGTTAACTCGATAATTACACAAATCACTTTTTAAAAAAAGGTTTATTTTTTATACTTAAATAATTACACAATATTTTACTTTTATAATTCAAAAATTAAACTGACATAATAACGGTCTAAAATAATACTAACTCTAATACAGCAAATCCTTAGGTATTTATAATAAAATAAATGCGGCGTCAGCATAGGTCCCACGTAAAACATCACGTTTTGCAACTATGCTGATTTAGCTTCTTAGAAATATGGAGTCAAATTGCTATTGCGAAATATTATACTTATGTGAACAAATTATGTTAGTCATAATTAAGTCATAATAAAATATATATTTTCGCATATAGCATATATATACCGTGTTTTTTTTAAGACGGACCATAGGATTTTACATGGTAAATCTTCTACTCTATGTTAAGTCCACTTCCACTACTACTCTATAGCTAAAAATTAAAACTGGTATAACTTCAAGGTTTAAAAATATTTTAAATTATCTTTTGTACCAAAATAACTTCACAAAGTATTAAAAAAAAATAATTATTTTCTAGTAAAATATAGTTTTTACAATCCTCGTGTATCAGGGAGTGAAAGAAAATTTTCATAGTCTTGAGAGTCGGGTACTGATGCGGTTTGTTCGTCGAAAGTTTGAAAATTGGGGTCGTATTCGGAATAGTCATAGCTATTATCCGTATAGTAGTCATTGTAGTCATAGTTTTCACAATATATTTCATTGTCTAAGTTTACATGATGTGCCCTTTGTTGGTTTGAGGAGTAGTACGGGTTTCTTTGTATGACATTTGGGCGAACTTGGGTATTATTTTGTTGAATCGCAGAAGGCCTAGATTGATTTTGGAATGGATTTGTTCTAAATTGTTGAGATGATTGTGGGTTTTGGTTTTGCGGAGAAGGGTGCCTTTGGAAATGTGTATTGCTATTTTGAAAACTATTCTGGCGTGGCTGCATTTGGAAGTAGCAATCTGAGGCTAAATGACCATTTCGTCCGCATTTAAACAACGATTGACTTGCATATTGGGCCTTCTAATTTGTTGTGGCGGTTTAGGGGTTGTTTGTCTAATACTTTTTTGGGTTTCAAAGTAGGACAATTGTAGTTCTCGTCTAATACGAGACTGGGCGTCAAGGAGATCTTTGGGAGATCCTGCTCGGATTATTTGACCTAATTTGGGTTGAAGACCTGTTAAAAGAGTATTTAGTGTCATGGTATCTATAAGCGAGGTTTGGGGGCTTTTTGATCGTTAGTGAGATTCGATTTTTGAATATTAGCCAACATTTCGCGTTGAGTACTTGTAATCGTTTGAAAAAGGTCAGTGGCGACTCGTTAGGTAGTTGTCTTAGTCTTTGTAAGTCCTGAATAAGGGACGACAGATCCCTAGAGTCACCAAAATAAAGATTTAAAAGTTGTTTAATCTCGGAATAGGTAGATGGATTTCTAGAATTTATTAGTTGCGCGGCACGTCCTTTTAATTTATTTTTTATATGAATCACTAATAAAAGCCGTTGGTCAAGTGTGGCCATTTTGTAACCATAATCGCATGTGCTCAAAAATGTGCCGAGAGAGATATGATCACCTTTAAATTTCGGTATAATGAAGAAAATTTCGGAGAGCCTATAGGTCTCAATTTCTGCATCAGCATTGTTTTGTTGCTGTGTTTGTGCTCGTGTTTCCTGCATTTTTAATAAAAATTAGAATTTAATAAAAAGATTTAAAAATGTTTAGATAAAATAACGGGAAATAGAATTTGAAAATCGAACAGTACAGTTAAATTTCACTTTTCAATTAACACACAATAAAATAGCACGTGATGATAATATTATACTTACAAAAATAGAAAATGCATCGGCTCTTGTTCTCGCAGGTTAGTTGTCAAGGGCTTCACCAGGTGTTCCTTCCACAACCGTCTTTAAGTGGGGATGCCGTGAGGTTCTTTTTCTTTGAGGGATGGGAATCCGCCGCCAACAGTTGAATGGTTTCTTTTCTGCTGACGTTGACGAATCCTACAGCGACTGCGCCAATTGTTAACTCGATAATTACACAAATCACTTTTTAAAAAAAGGTTTATTTTTTATACTTAAATAATTACACAATATTTTACTTTTATAATTCAAAAATTAAACTGACATAATAACGGTCTAAAATAATACTAACTCTAATACAGCAAATCCTTAGGTATTTATAATAAAATAAATGCGGCGTCAGCATAGGTCCCACGTAAAACATCACGTTTTGCAACTATGCTGATTTAGCTTCTTAGAAATATGGAGTCAAATTGCTATTGCGAAATATTATACTTATGTGAACAAATTATGTTAGTCATAATTAAGTCATAATAAAATATATATTTTCGCATATAGCATATATATACCGTGTTTTTTTTTTAAGACGGACCATAGGATTTTACATGGTAAATCTTCTACTCTATGTTAAGTCCACTTCCACTACTACTCTATAGCTAAAAATTAAAACTGGTATAACTTCAAGGTTTAAAAATATTTTCAATTAACTTTTGTACCAAAATAACTTCACAAAGTATTAAAAAAAAAATAATTATTTTCTAGTAAAATATAGTTTTTACAATCCTCGTGTATCAAACATTTTGTCACTGTCCCATATCAGGAAATGTCAGCCAGCGTTTTATTAAAGAAAAACTACTAGTCAACGGCCGAGTGCTGATCGCGTTGTTAAATTTAGCAATGGACTTAGCAATTGTTAAAAGTTAACAACGGTTTAGAATGTTTAACAAAACATCATTGTCAGTGTTATTCAATGATTTTAGTAGGCAACCTGTCAAAATCTGACATTTTGTTTAACATGTTACACCGCTGTTAACTTTTAACAATTGCTAAGTCCATTGCTAAATTTAACAACGCGATCATCACTCGGCCGATTATCTGGCAAAGTGTTACATTTTTATAAATAATGCCTTTTTACACTATCCAGGAACGAGTAGAAATGGTTTTAAATAACATAAGGGGAATGTAACACCTATATACATATATATATATATATATATATATATATATATATATATATATATATATATATATATATATATATATATATATATATATATATATATATATATATATATATATATATATATATATATATATATATATATATATATATATATATATATATATATATATATATATATATATATATATATATAATATATATATATATATATATATATATATATATATATATATATATATATATATATATATATATATATATATATATATATATAAGATATTTGTAAGTTACTAGTTTTTTTGACTTTTTTTTTATAACATATATTTTTTCATTTTTGGTTTCTTGGTTTTAGGTCAGTAGAAACATAAAAACATAATGCTTTTAATACTTTAATGATATAACAATGACGTTTTGATCATTTTTGATCTTTTTCAAATCTAAAAGTTTGGTATTAGGAACAAGTTAGTAAAACTATTGTCATATAAAATAATGCAGTTATAAACAATTAGGTGTATATTTACATTTTAAACAACACAAAGGACAAACTATTTCTATCAATAAATTAACATAAAATGATTGCTATAAAACGGCGATGTATATTTTATTAAGGTTGTTGATATCTTTTTTGTCTTTCATGGAATTTTGCTTTTTTTGAATTTCAATTATAAAAATTCTCTTTTTTTCTGATTTTGTTCTGTTTTAAGTATCTTTGTTTTATTAAAATCAAAATTATGTCCCTTCGCTTTTTCGTGGTTGGTTAAGGCTGTTGCATTTTTTGTCGTATTTGTGGCTTCTTAGCCTATTTTCCACATACTGTGTTGTTTGACGGATGTATACACCGGTGCAGTTGTTACACGGAATTTGATATACAATATTACTTTTTTTGCTTTTTGGTGTTTTTGTTTTTAATTTACTAAAGTTTTTTGATAGTAGGTTTGAAGCTTTGTGACAAATTTCAATATTGTGTTTTTGGAAAAGTGGCTGAAAATTTGGTGATAGGCCATTAACAAACGGTAAAGAAAGATATTTTTTTGGTTTTTTATTAATTTTTACCGAATTTTCTTTTTCGGTTGAATTATAAAATTTATGAATTCTGTTTTTAAATATTTTATTTATCAATTGGTTCGGGTAATTATTCAATTTTAGAGCATCTTTTGCTTTTTTTATTGTTTTTTTTTTCTAAATTCGGGACCAGATGGTTGGATTGCTCGGTCTGCGAATCCTATTATTACGATTTTTTTTTGTGCAAATGCATGGTTGAAATTAAAATTTAAGTATCGGGACGATCACGTTTTTTTTGTGTACCATTCTGTTCTTATGTTTTTTCCCATGCGATGTAATGTTGTGTCTAGAAAATTTAATTTGACATTTTCCTTAATTTCAATAGTAAATTTTAAGTTGTTATGGTATTTGTTAAATTCAATCAAAATGTAATTTGATTTGTCTTTTGGGATAGAACTGATGCAATCATCCACATATCTGTAAAAAAGGGAACTCTAAATTTTAGTTTTTTTAGTACATTCTTTGCAAGATCTTCTAAGACTAATTGTGCAATTACACTGGAGATTGATGATCCCATGGCACAACCTCCTATTTGTTTATATAACTTATCTTCAAATAAAAAGTATGTGAAGTTTAAAGTATATTCGATGGCATTTTTAGATTCGTCTTTATATAGGTATATCCGTAATTTTTTCAATTTCTGGCCATTTTTTATCTATTATTGTTGTGACAAGAGATATTGGGATGTTAGTATATAAGAAGACAACATCCAGGGAAATAAGGATATGATTTTCAGGAAGTTTGACATTTTTAATCTTTTCCTTAAATTGTTTGGAATCTTTAATATAATAATAATTTTTATGTACAACATTACTTTTATATTATTATTTTTTTAAAATTTAGCTGGGGGAGCTAATGGAGACTGGGCACATGATACTATAGGTCTTAGAGGGATGTTTTCTTTATGGAGTTTTGGAAGCCAATAGTTTTTAGGTGGTATAACGTTCCTTATTTTTAATTTTTTGGCAGTGTCAGGAAATATATATGTTTTTTCCCATGTAGTAATTAGATCATTATTCTTTTTTTGAATTTGGTTTGTGGGATCTACTTAGATTTGTTTATAGGTTTTTTTGTCGTTAAATAAATCGTTAATTTTTTTATCATAATTTTTAGAATTCATTATAACTGTTTTGTAAGTTTTATCCGCTCTAAGAACTTTAATTTGGGGATTTCCTTTTAAATATTTTTTCTGTTTTCTGGGTCTTTTTTATTATTGCATTTTTATTATCTTTTTGAGTGTGGTGTTAATTTTTAATTTATTTTTAAAATTTGTAAGAATATTACAAGATTTTGCACAAATTTCATTCTTCTCGTAGTTATGTAAATGTAAAAACCAAAATTCCATAAATGACAAAAAAGATATCAACAAGGACCAAACTAAGCGGTAGATGTTGATACTGAAAAATCTTTACCGGTTGAAAACATATTATGTAATATAGAAACTGGTATAGATCATTTACATAACTACAAGAAGGTTGAAATTCGTGCAAAATCTTGTAATATTCTAACAAATTTTAAAAATAAATTGAAAAATCAACACCACACTCAAAAAAATAATAAAAATGCAATAATAAAAAAGACCAAGAAAAAAAAAAAATATTTAAAAGAAAATCCCCAAACTAAAGTTCTTAAAGCGAATAAAACTAACAAAACAGTTATAATGAATTCTGAAGATTATGATAAAAAATGAACATTTTACTTAACGACAAAAAAACCTATAAACAAATTAAAGTAGCTGCTACAAACCCAATTCAAAAAAGAATAATGATACAGTAAGTACATGGGAAAATATATATCTCCTAATACTGTTAAAAAATTAAAAATAAGGAACGCTATACCACCTAAAATCTATGGGCTTCCAAAACTCCATAAAGAAAACATCCCTCTAAGACCTATAGTATCATGTGCCCAGTCTCCATTAGCACCCCCAGCTAAATTTTTAAACAAAAAAAATAATATAAAAGTAATGTTGTACATAAAAATGATTAGTATATTAAAGATTCCAAACAATTTAAAGAAAATATTAAAAATGTCAAACTTCCTGAAAATAATATCCTTATTTCCCTGAATGTTGTCTCCTTTTAAACTAACATCTCAATATTTCTTACCACAACAATAATAGATTTAAAAAAAAAAACAAATAGAAGGTTGTGCCATGGGGTCATCAATCTCCAATGTTGTTGCTCAATTAGTCTTAGAAGATCTTAAAGAGAATGTACTAAAAAAACTAAAATTTAGAGTTCCTTTTTTTTACAGATATGTGGATGATTGCATCACTTCTATCCCAGAAGACGAATCAAATCACATTTTAAATGAATTTAACAAATACCATAAAAACTTATAATTTACTATTTAGTGGAGTAAAATTTGGAAGAAAAGTAGCTTAGTTATCGAGAAAAAAAACTGGCGTAGAACCAAACCAGACTTGCTGGGATTCTTTAATAAGGCAATCGTGTACACGAAATCACTTTTTACGACATTTTTTAGTGGTCGAGAGCTTTTTTATTTCGCAAGAACCCAAAAAAAAATCGGTTTTCAATAAAACAAGTATTTTAACTTCTCCACTGCTATATCTTTAATAATATTCATGCTATCAAGTTAAAAAAAATTTTAGATTAAAGTAGACACAATAGCGCTTCAAACAACGTCCCACTTGAAGCTGATATTTTTTTGTTAAGTTTTTAAAATAGTACGAAACTCAAAATTGTTATTTTTAGTAGCGTAATTTTAGGCAATCGAGAAAAAAGTTTATTATTGAAAATTTATACATACATGCTGCATACAAATTGTAGCTAATGTTTAAAAAAAGTTTTTAGAACAAAAATTTTTTAGATTCCTTTTATAGTATTGAGTCAGTGATATTTTTTTAACGGCCAAAGTAATATTTTTGCGCGCTTGGCTTAGCGAGCCGGCCGGCTACAAAGATCTTACGGTCCGATGGAAGTGTAGTAGGTAGTTAAAGTTGTATCAACCATGTTTAAACGCAGATCTAAGGGCTGCTTAAGTTGTTTAGAAAAGAAAAAAATTTAAATATCCAAAACAAGTGGGTAGATTTTTAAACCCATACAAAAATATCAATCATTGTTATTAATTACCCACCTAATTAGTAGGTTTATTAAACTTTTTTTTATTGGTTGCTGGTAAAGAAAACCACCCACGGGATTCGTTATGTTTTTGATTATACATTCAAAACTTAATTATTTTTTAAACATTTTTAGCAACAAAAAATTGCGGATGCTTTATGTCTTTTAATTAAATTTGAGAAATATAGTACATACATTAAATATAATCTAGGACTTCGTTAAACGTCTTTTTTAAACAGGAATATATAATTCTTTTTTTTTCCATATAAAGAGATAATACGATGCTATTCTTTGACATGTCTGAATGCTGCTTGAATAAGCAATGTTGCCAGACTTTTTGTAATAATTTATTATTATTGAAGGTTGTTTTTTATATAAAAAACTAACCAGAACTAACAAACAACAACTTTCAAACTATGATCTAGTTCTGGTTAGTTCCGGTTAGGTTTTCCTCGTTAAATTGCAATTTTTTTTTATTATAAATGCGCCGTTCTGGTCGGTCATGATTAGTGCTGGTTAGCTAAAGCGGCTTTTTATTTTCCCTAATTATATTTGTAACTGGCTTGAAATTCAAATATTTTTGATTTAATGAAAATTATCCTTATGGTAACGGCAAAGTTTTTTATTATAAATTAATAATATTTCCGTTTAGCAACACTGTAAACGTCTTGAAGCGATGCATGAATTTGTTACATGTAAATCGTAAATAGTTAAAATAAAATGTCAAATAATGACCAATTTTTAAAATTTTTATTGCGCTTTTCTTGGTGAAAACCACATCATCCGCATTTTTTTGCCTTAAATAATAATACTTAAAGAATATTTTACATTGCAAATTTAAAAATCGTCCAATTCCGTGGGTGATTTTTTTTACAGACCCAAAAATGTAATATGTAAGTAGTTATTTAGGCGCTTCATTAGTAGCATTTTACGTAAATTTAATCCATTTCTGCCTTAAAATCTTTAATAATGATATTGCAGGAACGAAATTTACACTCCTTACAACATTTTAGTCCTTCTTTCACACAAGTACATGTTGGAAATTCAATTTTGGGTTGACATAAAGCCATTGCACTACGTATTATGGCAGCAGCTCTTAATAAAGTTTAAATTTTGGACATTTCTTTAGGAAGTAAAAGATCTTTCTGAACATCACTACCAATACTCGCAGAAAAGGTAGATATTGTCGAACTATTTTCGGGTAGGTTCGGAAACTGTTTTCCTATTTTTGTGCGATTTTATGTTTCTTTCAGGGATGTAGTGGCTGTAACATAATTTATGATATTTCTCATCAAACGCAAATAAATCTTTATAGCTCTGTCACAAATTACTACAAATACAGATGCGAAAGCGCGCTAATAAAAGTGATGCGATTTCGGTGACCTTGTAAATAGGGTAAAGATTTACCGCACCAATGCGAGTCTACGCTTTACTTTGATGTGTGGTTTAGATGTTCTGCGCCATCGCATTACGAAGTATAGGAAAATGGAGAAATAAAATAAGAATAAGTAATAATGATATAAAACTATATATTTATTAAATAAAAATCCATATTTTATCACAAATGGGACAGAATTTTTATTTTTCTATTTGTTTTATCTGCTTTCTTTGAACTACATAAATCTCGGTTAACAAATTTTATAGTGTAAAATATTTTTAGTCTTATAAATAATTTTATTATATACTCTAGGGAGAACTCATCGCATGGGTGAATAAATTTTACAGTTTTCATTTTTTCAAGGAACGAACGTGAAATTCCTTCCTTCGTAGAAAGTTTGTCAAATAACGTTAAAAATATATTTTCTAATTTATAAATAAAGTGGACAAACCTCTCATTTGGCGATTTTAAGCTGCCATAGATATCACTTTCATTATTATACGCTTTAAACTGCAAAAATAATTTGGTGTTGTCTACAATATCGGACTGTTTTGCAAATTGTAAACAAATAGCACAATGATGAATCTTAAGAGCCTTATTAATTAAGTAGCCACAGACATAGGTAAATGCATTTTGCGTTGGCAAGTTTTCGTTTCTGTAATTATAATCGGGCAGAGTTATTGCATTAATTTTATTTGCTGGGGTAATAGTTTTCTGAAAAATAGTACTTTTTGAGCTTTTTAATTGTTCTAAAAGAACACCCAAGTCGTCGCCACAATTCATATGCGCTGAATGTAAAAAACTTTGACAAAAAAAGTTTTCTAAAAGCCCGTTGAAATTCTATAGGAGTTGGATTGACGGAATTCCCTTGTTGTTGTCGTGCACTGCCGAAATAATTTTCAAGACAATCTTGACTAATACTTCTTGTTTTAATATATTTAAACCCTACCGTAGGGAGTCGCTGCCAAAGAGCTAGAATCGCCTTTATTGTTATAATCAAGCCGGTACAAAGTCGACATTTAGAGGTTATGTCCTGGCCATTTTTATTATATATTTTTAAGTTATGTAGAAATAACCACATTTCATTTAAATGGGTTATTTAAAAATCTATGACTTTAAATACAGTTTTGTACTGGTTTGGATGATTAATATCTACGGAATTTAATACATCAAACAACTTATCAAATTTTTCTATAACCTCAAGAGTGGCTTTAGCTTCAGCAGGTAGAATCCCCAAACTCATGTTAGTTTGCATTCCACAAGCTACTATTCTACTAAGGACTTGTACAGATAGCTTAACTTTCATTTTCTGAAAGTTAGATGGGTAAATATGAGCATCGGTAAGTTTGGGAGCGCATCTGTAAGGCGACTTTTTATCTTTGATATAAAAATTTTCAATAAAATTCCCGGATGTGTTTTTATTTTTGAAACAAAATATATTTTGCATTAAATTACTTTTGGTTGCTTTTTCTAAATGGCGAGTATCAAAAAAATACAAAAGATTAAAGTTACCTATGGGAAATTCCGGGTTATCTGGGGTAACATTTAATAAATTTGAAAGCTGAATAAAATTAGATCCCATATTATTAACAAGACCTTGAACATATAATCCTACATTTGATAATTTATTAATATATTCATTAAGTACAACTCGAATCTCTGGAGCCTTAAGTTGGGTGTTAATAAAAAAGTATGCGATTGGTTGTTTCCAGCTATGAAACAAACCTCTAGCCATAACGACAGCTACATTCTGAGCTACAAGGGAGTCGTTTGTATCATTTCCTATGTCATGTAAACAAATAATTTTGTCTCGACCAGTATCAAAGTATAAGTTTGACTTGAGGGAAGTCTCATCTATGCTAATATTACAGTATTTGTCTAACTCCGACATTGTTTTTACTTTCAGTTTTAAAGAGTTGAAAATATGTTTATTTTCTAATCCAGTTTTACAAATAAAATTTCGGGTCATTAATTCTAAACTACGCTTTTAAAATTTTTTCTAAAAATCTTTACGTTTTTGGGCCCAAAAAGTACAGCGTTAGAGCAAATTTTTTATAATCTTCGTTATACCGTCTTGCCTTTGCAACTCTATTTCTCAATAAAGACTGAACTTTCACAATTTCGGAAAGGGGTTTGCTGAGGAATTTGTCGCACAAACTATTTAAGTTCTGCAGCTGTGACAGTTTTCGTTTTTCGATAATAGATTGTTTTTTGGCACATAAAATATTCTTTTTTAATAAATTTACTTTTTATCTTAGCCTACTTTTGCGAGGAGTGTTGGAGGTTAAACTTGTTGGTGTTTGTGTCAAAGCAACCGGCGATAGCAGAGGAGATTCCACCCTGGACCTGGTCGATGGAGTTTCAACTGTTAATAGATCTAAAAGTAAAAAAAAATCCCTTTTTAAAGTGCCCAGGAAGCTTATAAAATATTTTATATCTGATTTTTGGCGAAATTTTTTTTTTAATTTTTACCTGTTAATTTTTTTTTCGTAGCGGTTTTTATCATGTGTAGAGTCAAGGACGGTAGTTGGTTTTTGAGGGGCCACAAGCCGTATATCTAAATAAGTAAGGGAATTTTTACAATTAGGAAAAAATATTGGTTAGTAAAGAAACAAAATATGATTAGGTACTTACCTGATAATACAGTGATCTTTTTGATGGCCTCAACAAAAGAAGTATCTTCGTGACTTCTTTTTGATGGGCCGCATAACAGTGTTGAAACTGCATGATCATAAAGACGCTTTAAGCCAGCTGTAGTTTTATACACAAATTTACTTTCAAAGTGATTTTCGCACAATTTATAATTCGTGGGATTCTTTTCTTAGATCTTCTCTTCCAGCAAAATTAAGCCAAATTTCTGATCTGGAAGTAAACACAACAAAAAACATTTTGGGTCTATTGACAATAAACTCAAATGCGATTCAGCACTAGGAAACTTACTTTAGAAATATTGAAAATTTGATTTATATATTTATCGAAAACATTTTATATTTTTAACTAAATCTCTGTATTCTGGTACTTATATTTTACTCTATTTGTACGAAAATTCAGCTCAGAAATTCCAACCGTTTGTAAGTAAAAAGGCTATGATAAACAGGCATCGACTTAATTTTATAAAATGTGACCCGTTTATCAAATTTGTAGAAGATGCCAATTTTTAATTATAGAAAACAGTATTATCAAATACATACCTTACTTCATCCTTTGGAAATCTAAATAGCGATGTTTTCCCACCACTTCTTTCAGAGCAGTGCAAATAAACATATTTAAATCCAGGCATTTTCAAAATACACAAGTACAAACAATAATAATCACAAAATACTGAATGAATCGAAATAGTTTTCAATATGCCGATAGACTAAAGAACATAAAAGCGCGCACTAAACTCGAAAATTGTTCAGGAAACACGAAACTAACTAAGAGCAGCCATACACTGGACTGCGTACTAGACCGAGAGGTGGCCTGCATCCAGCGAGGAGGCGTATCGATAAAATCGTTTGGTTGCCGTCGCTTTCGTTACCTTTCGCATCTGCTATTTGTAGCAATTTGTGGCCATGTAATTTAGATATCATATTAATGTCGTTTCTATTCCTGGCAGCTTTATTACTTTTTTGATAGGTAGCTTTTCCACTACCTAAAAAGATTCAGTACTATGTAAGAAAATAAATACCCTAAACATGAATTATAAGGACAAAATTTAAATTCGTATTTTGTTTCAGTACAAAATGTAAACTAATATAAAGGTAACAACTATACTATGTAGGTACATAATAATATTTAAATTACTTGTTTAAACAGATTTTTTATTTAACTTTTCTTCTTTTTATTTTTACTATTGTTGCAAAAAAACACATTTTCCTAATATTAATAGTATCGCATTTAAGTTTAGTGTCACAATAATTTGAAGGCACGGCGCCACTGTCTGATTGCAAATTATGATAATAGTTTTGAGAATCTGTGTAAGATTTACGACAGTCTTTATAATATTTTATTTTCATTTCGCCATTTAAAATAACATTTTTTTAACAGAATTTCTTTTGCTAGATTGTCCTGCCTTTTTTCAGCACTTGATAGTAATGATAACAACCCTTGTATTTTAAGTCTTTGTAAAACAGATTTGTATCCATCATACACAATTTTTTTACAAATAATTCGCTTCATGGTTTTAAAATTCTAAATACATACAGCACACTCTAAATTTCGACAACCACCACTACTAATGTATTACTACGCACGCTATTCGCATGCGGGGCTATTGGGTCCCGATAATACTTTTTTACGCCTGAAAAAAAAATCGCTGTTGCCAAACGACACGCTTTAGGAAAAAATTTTTTTTTTCAAAAACTTTTGTTATTAATTGGCTATATTTTCTTTGCTGCATGTATGAAAATATTTTTAAAAATAAAAAAGTTTATCGATCGGTGGAAATTTCAATACAAAAAATCTATATTTTTAGTTTATCTGAGTTTTAAAGACATGAAAGTGCAAATTGTGCCCAAACAGTTTATAAGGTTAAAAGCGCTACAGTTTGAGCTTTAATTTGACACAATTTTTTTTTTGGTATCTTTGATAGTTTTAAAGTTATGGCTGTGGAAACGGAAAAAAAATATATTTTTTTTAATTTAAAAAAATCACTTTTTATTAATTTAAAAAGTTCGAGACCACAAAAAAATGTCGTAAAATACGATATCATGTGCCCGGTGACATACTCAAAGGAACCTAACTGGTTTGACCTGGTTCTACGCCAAAAAAAAAAAAACGACACGATAGACTCACGAAATCACTCCGCTAATTGAAATTGAGGAAAATGCCAAATTAAATTTTCTAGACACAACATTAAATCGCATGGGAATAAACATAAGAACAGAATGGTACACAAAAAAAAAACGTGGTCGTCCCGATACTTAAATTTTAATTTCAACCATGCATTTGCACAAAAAAAATTCGTATAAATAGGATTGGCAGACCGAGCAATCCAACTATCTTATCCCGAATTTAAAAAAAAATCAATAAAAAAAGCAAAAGATGCTCTAAAATTAAATAATTACCCGAACCAATTGATAAATAAAATATTTAAAAACAGAATTCATAACTTTTATAATTCAACGAAAAAAAAAACAGTTCGGTAAAAAATAATAAAAAACCAAAAAAATATCTTTCTCTACCGTTTTTTAATGGCCTATCACAAAAATTTCAGCCACTTTTCAAAAAACACAATATTGAAATTTGTCACAAAGTTTCAAACCTACTATCAAAAAACGTTAGTAGATTAAAAACAAAAATACCAAAAAACAAAAAAAGTAAGATTATATATCAAATTCCGTGTAACAACTGCACAGGTGTATACATCGGTCAAACAACACAGTTTTCGGAAAATAGACTAAAAAGCCACAAATACGACAGGAAAATGCATCAGCCTTAACCAACCACGAAAAGGCCAAGGGACATAATTTTTATTTTAATAAAACAAATTAACAGTATTAATTTTAGGGATATGCACTAAAATGTACATATATAAAGATCGTCCTGAAATAATAGCTGCACTTTAAACATAATTATTCAAAAACTCAGTTAATAGGGCTGTGGTATATTTGACTTAATTTATTGATGTCCTGTTTGTCATTTACTGTATTTCGCTCTTTTTTTATATGTAAAATTTCTTTATTTTTTTTTTGTATGATGGCCTTACAAACTGGTGTATTGGCCAATTTCCTTAATTGTTAATTTTTTGGTAATTGTTGTCTTGAGTCAAGATTGCAGTATCCTTAGAACTGAATTCATGATTCTTATTTTTCTCATGTTTGTGCAAAGCAGTTGCGGCATTTTTGGTGTATTTATGACCATTAAGGCGGCTATCAAAATGCTGAGTTGTCATACCAATATATTTTTTCGGGCATTTAATACAAGGTATTGAGTGCACTACATTAGATTTTTTTTTTGTGCAACACTTTTTAAGGAAGTAAATAAAGGATATTCTGCGCTTTATGATAAACTGTAATTTAATGTTTAGCTGGAGTATATTTAATTTTTTCTGACATTTCTTGTGTGTAAGGCATTGCAATGTATTTAGTGTTTTTTTGGTTGTCTTGTCTGTTTTGGTTTAAATTATTATAAAACTGTTGTATTTGTTGGTTTTGAATCCGCTGAATTAGCTTTAGTGGGTAATGATTATTTTTTAAGGTCTTATTTACCTTTTTTAAAGTCTCTTTCCCATATTTGGGTGATGTTAATGCGATTGCTTGGTCAATTAAACCTATTATTACACTTATTTTTTAATTTTTCGGATGAAAATAATTAAAATTTAGGTATCTTTCCGACCACGTACTTTTTGTGTACCATTTGGTTTTAAGTTTGTTCTTTGCATCGCGGGTTAGAGTTAAATCCAAAAAGTTCATTTGTTTATATTTTTTTTTTATTTCGCATGTAAATTGTAATTTGATATGGTAACTATTAAAAGCTTTTAGAATATCGTTTATTTTGTTATTGGAAACTTAAAAATAATCACTACCCTGTAAAACTAATTCAACGGATTCAAAAACAGCGAATATGCGTAGCGCCAGCCATCTAATGGGGGGTTTTGAATGGATGAATGTATGTATACGATTTATCAGTAGGAGGGCATAAAGCACAATATTTCAGAGTTAAAAGATGCTAGCCACTTATACTTTCCCAGCCACTGAAAATGAAATTTTAAATTTCTGTCTTCACTTCTGGGAAAGTTGAAGTTTATCTGTGGAAGCCACACAGTATTTAAAGCATTTATTTTCTCTTTTGGAGTACAAAAATTCTCGTTTTTTAAGACAGCAATATCATTATTATTATAAATATTGGGAGTAGGTAACTCTTTGTTACCTGCCATATCACTGAAACTACCCTAAAATAGAAAAATATTTTAAAGTTTTTGAACATTGTACAGGACATTGTACTCAATCGAAATCTACATGGAAACCGCATTTCAGTAGCATGAACCATTTACTAGTGAATAAATAAATAAATAAACATACTTTTTGAGTATTTAACCACTCACTTCAACCTTTTACAACTCCCGAGTTTCTCGCGAGAACTGAAAATACATTTGACCCAAGTTTGACTAAAATTACAGACAGACAGTTTCTTATACTTAATACTAAAACCTAATACATCATCATGCCAAACCGTTTAAGCACTTTGTGCTTACCTCTGTACTTTGATCCGTAACGATTATATTTTGAAATTGATGCCACTCTTGCTCTTCATTGTCTTCAGTTAACTTATTTTTTTTTATACGGAACTAAAACTTTCAAGGTATAGACAGTGCGTAATGCACGGCTCATGCCATGGCATATATGTATTAAGTGTGAGAGGATAGTTTTAGAACATTTATGTAACGGTAATTTTTTTTGTCTGCCTCATGGGAGGGGTTTTAACCCCTAAACCCCCCCCAGCGCTACGCGCCTGATTTAATGTTTTCGTTTTCTTGTCTTTTTGGGTTTAATTTTTTATAAAACATATGTATTCGATGTTTTTGAATCCGTTGAATTAGTTTTACTGGATAGTGATTTATTTTTAAGTTTCCAATAACAAAATAAACGATATTTTAAAAGCTTTTAATAGTTACCATTTCAAATTACAATTTACATGCAAAATTTAAAAAAAATAATCAAATAAACTTTTTGGATTTAACTTTAACCCGCGATGCAAAGAACAAACTTAAAACCAAATGGTACACAAAAAGCACGTGGTCGGAAAGATACTTAAATTTTAATTATTTCCATCCTAAAAATTAAAAAATTAGTGTAATAATAGGTTTAATTGATCGAGCAATCGCATTAACATTACCCAAATATCGTAAAGAGACTTTAAAAAAGGTAAATGAGACCTTAAAAAATAATTATTACCCACTAAAGCTAATTCAGCGGATTTAAAACCAACAAACACATAAGTTTTATAATAATTTAAACCAAAAAAGACAAGACAACGAAAACACTAAATACATTGGAATGCCCTATACACAAGAAATGTCAGAAAAAATTAAATATACTCCAGCTAAACATTAAATTACAGTTTGTCATAAAGCGCAGAATGTCTTAAGTCTTTTATTTACTTGCTTAAAAAGTGCTGTCCAAAAAAGAATAAATCTAATGTAGTATACTCAATACCTTGTATTAATTGCCCGAAAAAAAAATATATTGGTATGACCACTCAGTATTTGGATAGCCGCCTTAATGGTCATAAAAACACCAAAAATGCCTCAACTGCTTTGCACAAACATGAGAAAAATGAGAAATATGAATTCAATTTTAAGGATACTGCAATCTTGGCTCAAGACAACAATTACCACAAATTAACAATTAAGGAAATGACACATATAAAAAAGGGCAAAATACGGTAAATGACAAACAGGGCATAAATATATTAAGTCAAATATACTACAGCCCTATAACTGAGTTTTTGAATAATTATTAGTTAAAGTGCAGCAATTATTTTAGGACGATCCTTTTTATTTCCTGGTTCGATTTCGCAGGCTTTCAAGGAATGTACATATTTTTTAATTTTTAATTTTTAATGAACAAATATAAAACATTTTATGGTAAATAATTATTTAAATATTGTCGCATATTTTAAATTGAATTTAAAGTGTTACATATACTTTCGTGTTTTTGTCTGTGGTAATTATAATTAAAAAATGTAGTGTGCATACAGGTGGTCTCCATATTTTGACTTATTATATATTTCCATTTTAGAACATTATATCTTGAAAAAGCCTTAAACATCAGGGCGAAACGTTAAAGTATGTTGTTTTAATTTGTCAAGTAACCTATAACCAAGAATAAAAGTAAAAAAAATATTACTAAATTATGGCTAAAGAAAAAATATATAATATATTTATATATATATATATATATATATATATATATATATATATATATATATATATATATATATATATATATATATATATAATATATATATATATATATATATACTGGATATTTCTTTCTATAGATTTTAGGTAACACAAATCATATAACTATTTTATGATTCCATGATTAAGTTCGGGAAATAAATATATCAAGTATATATATTATATATATATATATATATATATATATATATATATATATATATATATATATATATATATATATATATATATATATATATATATATATATATATATATATATATATATATATAAATTGTTGTCCACGGATAAGGTGTTGAAGGAAAAACTTTTTTATTTTTGATTTTATCGAAAAAAGCTCTCTTGATAAAAAATTTTGCTACTTCAAAAAAAAGATTGGGATAGAAACATTTAACATATTTTATACGGGGTGTTCAGAAAATTAAAAAAACTTAAAATGATACAAGAGTAAAGTGCATTTATTCGAGAAGATATGGAAATAAGTCACTAGGAAAAGTTGTTCAAAATTAAGAGGCAGTCTCTAATACCAATTTTCGAAAAAATTACCTACTTTTATTTATTTTGATTAAATTTATTTTAATATCGTGGCATTTATTAAGAGGTGTACATTAAACAATTTGTTTCAATCCCCCATAAAAAAAAAAATCCATTATAGTTAAATCTGGACTCCTAGGAGGCCACTGGACTGGTCCTTGTCTCCCAATTTGGAATTAGAAAAATTGATATTAAAATAATGTTCATCGCAGATTAATAAAAGCAGGCCAATTTTGTCGAAAATTGGTATAAGGAACTATCCTTTACTTTTGAACAACTTTTCCTAGTAACTTATTTCCATATCTTCTCAAATAAATTCACTTTACTCTTGAACCATTTAAAATTTTTTCAATTTTCCTGAACACCGCGTATAAAATATGTTAAATGTTTCTATCCCAATTTACTCTAAGTGGCAAAATTTTTATTCAAAGTAGCTTCTTTTAAAAAAAATTAAAAATAAAGATTTTTTCCTATTCAATACCTTTTTCGTGGACATCTGGTATGTCCACGGAAAAAATTGAATGGAAAACTTCTTAATTTTAATTTTACCCAAAAAAACTACTTGTGGTAAAATTTTGCTCCTTTTTGGGTAAGATTGGGATAGAAACATTTAACATATTTTATACCTGTTTAAAAGAAAAAACTTTAAATGGTTCAAAATAAAAGTTTTATTTGAAAGATATGGAAATAAGTTACTAGAAAATTGTTCAAAAAAAAAAGTTCCTTATACCAATTTTGGGCAAAAATCGGTTTCTGCTTTTTTCTGTGATGAAAAATTATTTTAATATCAATTTACTAATTCCAAATTGGGAGACAAGGCCCAAATCAGTGGCCTCCAAAGTCGAAACTATAATGGTTTTTTTCTTATGGGGCCGTTAACAAATTGTTTATCATTTCTAATAAATCCCGATTTAAAATAAATTTAATCACAAATAAAAAAAGTGGGCCATTTTTTCAGAAATTAATTATTAAGGGTGCCCTTAATTTGAACAATTTTTTTTATTTCCATATCTTTCGAATAAATCACTTTTCTTGTATCATTTTAAGTTTTTAATTTTCGAACACCCGAAAAAATTGAAATGTTTCTACCCAATCTTATTTTTAAGAAATTAAAAATTTTTATCAAATTGGCACCCATAAAAAACAAAAATAAAAATTTTCTCTTTAACACCTTATCCCGTGGAACAAAATATATATATATATATATATATATATATATATATATATATATATATATATATATATATATATATATATATATATATATATATATATATATATATATATATATATATATATATATATATATATAAATGTAATATAAATATATATAATTTTAAAACAACCAACCTTAGTAATCATACCTACCAGGATATTTTATTTTTCTTTCATTTATTAAGGAGCCTCTATGGCCAAAAGAATTTCTACCTTTTTGTTATTATTTATAACAAGGCTCAAGAAGTTTTATTTTTTTTTATTATATTGCAGTGGGTGAAAATACTGCGTTTCCCCCTTTTATTAAATCCGTTTTCAGTCATGCTGCACGTCACCTACTTGGAATTGGCAAAAAAGCTCATTCAGAAATTCACTATCCGTGAATTAATGGGAAGCCATTTTTCATTAAGTGTGTTTTTGTAAGCAACTTCTGACTGTTTTTGCGTAATACACCACATGGCGCACATTAACATCTTAGCCTGTCGATACTAAGTTGGTTGTTTTGAAAATTGGAACGAGATGGCGCTAATTGCTTCTAACGTTCAGCTGTATTATGTTACAGATGTTCAAAAGGGTAACTTGGTTACTCTCCGGGGATCTACGGCCTACATTTTGGTGTGACCATCCCCAACAAGGGTGAAACACGTGTAATCGGATTGGGTGGACCCAGGTTATCCATATATTTGGAGGCCTCGTAATTTTAAAACAACCAACCTTAGTAATCATACCACCGGATATTTTATTTTTCTTTCATTTATTAAGAAGCCTCTATGCCCAAAATTTTTTCCTTTTTTTTTATTATTTATAACAAGGCTCAAGAAGTTTTTTTTTTTTTTTTATAATTTATTTATATATATATATATATATATATATATATATATATATATATATATATATATATATATATATATATATATTTAAATCAAAAATGTATTTATGAAATTTTGGAGTTTCGTTAAAAATCGTTGCAACAAATCTGAAGTTGGCGGTAAGGTAAAAGAATATAAAAAATATAAATCAAGTATATTTTACAGATACGCATTTTTGCAGCAAATCATAACAGATAACTTATACAATTAAATAAAAAATTCTATTCGGGTGCCAAATTTCGCCAGTTTTTAAAGCCAAGAAAAATTGTCCCAAAATTCCAGAAATTAATTTCAATCAATTAGGGATTGACCGCCAATCACAGGACACCATTCCAGGTCTGGAGTTTAAATTTATCAGGGTTAATACTTGTAAATATTTGTTTGTCTTTTGTTATATGAAGACATTTACGCCTTTATTTTAAATTAAAAGTTTGTAATTTAAATTTGATTAAACATCTTTGTTATGGGCGATTATAGTGCAGAAGAGTCGGTAGCACCTACAATACCTAATTGGGCTGGCAAAAGACCCTTAAAGACAGAAATGTGAAAGGGAAAACGCAAAAAAAACAAGCGATTAGTTATGTTTTTGTTATTAAACAGTTAAACATTTTTTAAATTAGTAACAATATTGAGGAAAGAAGAAAAAATTGTCTCTTATTCAGAAATGTTAGCTTAGCATGCAAGCAAGTGCTATTCGTGCAGTAGTGTTAATGAATATTGCAAATTTTAACCAGAGTTTTTAGTTGCATACTGTGTAGTAAATGACCCTTTCGAGTCGAAGTTTACTTTTAATCCTATGCCTTGCCGCACCTATCGGCCATTTTAAGTATTAAAATTATTTTTATGTTATTAAAAAAATGTTTTAATACGTTAGGAAAAATATTTTTCTAAAGAAAATATAAAAATGATAAATATTTTTAAATGACAATATAATTATTTATTTAATTTTGTTTGCTCTAGGGCTTTAGCCTTGCATACAAACATCTGTTAACATGCACTTAAGTAACTAAAAATATTAGGAAACTAAAAAACCTCTTAAAAAATAAATTAAAAGAATTTTTAAAATAATCGATCACTCTTTAAGTGGTTTAAAAGCTTGTCGGAATTAATAACTGTTATAGTGTAGCACGCGTTTGGCTTTTTGGAAAAAATACCATCTGTTTATGTAAAAAATCTTTAGGCCAATAAATTAGAAAAGGTGTTGTAAGAGCTGTTAGTAGAATACTTACAACCTAATGGTCGGAACATATGACGAAAGTGGAGATTTGTGCACATGTGTGGTCTTATAAGTAGGGTATTTTTGAAACATTAAACCATTATTTTTAAGGCTTTCTATTGTCTTATTTATAATAATTATTCTTACTATGAAAAAATGTAAACAATTTTGTATGCTATCATTAATACCTGACAAAATAACACGTTTGTAAATGGAATAACTTTAACTGAAAAGGGCCTTGGCGCATAAGGGGGGGTAATAATCGGCCTTACTTTTTGAAATCTTACTCAGCTAGGCTTGTTGAGAATAAAAAGACGTGCTTATTCCCGTTTTTGATTTGCGTGAGTGCTTTAGAAAGTGTTTAAATTTTTTTAGACTTTAAAAATGTTTAATATTTTTTCACAAAGTCTATTGACCCACTTTATGATGAAGAAAATATATGTGATGTGTCTTTAGTAGATCTATCTTTATGAATTTTTTATAATTTACGGGGTCAAAGAATTTAACATCTATATATTGTTTCGCTTTTTTTCGATATTTTTTTTTAGAAAAACTTTAAATTCTATAATTTTTTTATTTTTCTAAAGAGAAGAAAGTTTTAAATACATTTTAGCCTGAAAAGTAAACAGGAAAAATAATTTAAAGAAGATTTAAATATTACTAAAAAGTAGAGGCAAATACCCTGCAATTTTATTATGGAAAATGGGTTTTGCCCAATCGTTTTTAAAATTTTTATAGTGAAAGTTTTCAACACGCTGATTAATTACGGTAATTCTTTTTTAGGAGATTTAAGCAGTAAATTAGTTATTTTAAATTAATTAAATGCTTTGGTTAAAATAATTACTAAGAGGGGAGACATGAAAAAAGCTTCATAAGGGGCCCATCCAAAAAAACGGAGGAAGAACTACTCAGACAAAGTAGGAAAAGACTTTGCATAACGGTACGGTTGCTAACGGGCACGATAACTTAAGAGGACACCTACACAAGATAGGCTCATACATTGGGGACCCAAGTTGCAGAATGTGCGACGAGAGGGAAGAAACAGCCTACTATATCTTGTGCGAATGTGAATCATTTAATCACAAAAGACAGGCATTATTTGGGCAATCGAAAATGAGCCCACAGGAATATATCAACCAACCAGTCTCGGGGTTATACAGACTTGTAGAAGGAACAAGACTAATGGGAGGATTGGTATAAAACATAATGGAAGATTAGGCACAAACAGCCCAAGAGGCTGCGCTGCCTCAGGTAGTGAATCAAGACGGCTTCCAGGGAAGAAGAAGAGTGCTTAAAAGGTTTATTGTAGCTTTCATGAAAATCAGAGTCATCTTTTTGTGCTTTGGTTTAAACCTCAGTATCCTAGGTTAAAATATAATTATGTGTTTGACCTTAAAGTTTCGAGTAGGTAAATTTCTTCCGTGTTTGGTTATATGAATATAAGGCTACAAAAATGCCAGAAAAGATTTCAAATGAGTTGCTTTATTTATATAATTCTTTATTTTTGGTGGTATATTAATTATTTTCTAGCAAACAATATATACTGTGATGCATATATATTTTGTCATATATTAGATACTTGATGCTTTACCTATATTTAGTGTGTTAAATGTATGCTTAAAATACATTATTAGGCCTAGTACTATATGTTTAACTCTAAAATTAAGTTAAACAGCACTTCTTACCCTTCTTACTTACTTACCAACTGTCAATAATAGAAATAATAAATTTTAAGAAAAGGTTAATATTCTGAATAACGTATCTGAAAAAAATATTTAACAAAGTAAATTCGCATTTTGATTTGCAGATAACTTTAATTAGAAGATATGCTATATTAATGTAGTTTTTAAAAATTACTTTACTTTTGTCTTAAATTTTAATTTCTTTACAGATGGGTTCTTTTATTGAACATATCTTCCAGATTTTAAAACCAATGAACAGATTAAGTACGTACTTATTTTTTTCTTATAGCTTTTAAATAAGCCATATGGTGCCTATTCAGCAAGACATATCAGATCTGTTATTAAAAACATGCCCGAGTACTTCAAATTCGAACTTTAATATATCCCATGTACATATTTTGAGTGATCCAGCCAATTTTTCCATCGAGTTAAAAACTAGTTTACTATCCAATAATAATTATAGCAATCAAGAAAAAAGTAAACAATTTTTAAGCTCCTTAACCTCATGGGCAATTAAAACTTGCCTTAGTCATAATTCTTTTAAGGAATTATTAAATATATTAAGGTCATATACTTATTTTGAGGGAATTCCTAAAGATTGCAGGACACTTTTAAAAATAGATGAAAATTTAAAAAAAGACATTATCATGATTCCACCAGGACAGTACTATCATTTTGGTCTAAAAGAGGGAGTGCTGGAGGCATTAAAACAACAAGCAATTTTGAATCTTCCGGAGAATTTACTAAAAGTTTCTATAAACATTGATGGCCTTCCCCTTACTAAAAGCAGTTCTAGTCAATTTTGGCCCATATTAGGATTTATAGACCATTTTAAATATAGTGAGCCCTTTTCTATAGGTGTGTATCATAGGACATCTAAGCCAGAAAGTGCAAATGCTTTTTTAAATATTTTTGTAGAAGAATTTAAAGAAATTAAAGCTACTGGCGTAGATTTTAATAATTCACATTTTTCAGTTCAAATATCAAAAGTTTTATGTGATGCTCCTGCTAAAGTCTTTGTACTAAATGTGAAAAATCACAATTCCTACAACAGCTGTACAAAATGTAAGGTTGAAGGGAATTACATCAGACATAGAGTGGCTTATCTAGATTTAGATGCAAGTTCAAGGGTACATAAGAAATCATCAATTTGTCTGATGAAGACTATTGTAAAGACCTACTATACTATCAGAATTAGATATTGATTAAGTCGAAGATGTACCACTCGATTACATGCACTTGGTTTGTTTGGGGGTTACAAAAAGATTGTTAAGTTTTTGGGTTTCGGGACATCAGGGTATACGTTAGTTCAAGGAAGATATTTTAAAAATTAATGAAAGTTTGGAAAATATGAGAAAGTGTTGTGTAAAAGAATTTGCTAGACTTCCCAGGTCTTTAAAAGAACTAGAGCGTTGGAAAGCCACAGAATTTAGGCAGTTTTTGTTATATTATGGACCGTTAGTCCTTAAAAATTATTTAAAAGAACCTATGTGGTCCCATTTTTTGTCTTTACATGTTTCCATTCGCATTTTGGTTTGTGCTGACTTAAGCAGCAAACATGATTATTTATTATATGCCAAAAAACTTCTTCTATATTTTGTGGCTAAGTTTGGGGAAATTTATGGGGAAGAGTATGTAAATTATAATGTCCATAACCTACTGCATTTAGTGAAAGATGTTGAAAAGTATGGACCTTTCGATAACTTTAGCTGTTTTCCTTTTGAAAATTATATGTTCCACATAAAGAAATCTTAAACCAGTAACCATCCTCTGGAATAGTTTATAAATAGATATTATGAATATATTACTCACTGTACATCAAAAAACGAAATATTACCTGGTTACACTTTATTAATTGAAATGGGCATACAAAAAATTGGTAATAATAATGTAACTCTTTTTAAACTGTTAAAGAGTCAAGATTTTTATTTTTCTGTTGATGGACCAAACTGCTTTGCTTTTCTAAAATCCGGAATGGCTATACGATTTTTAAATTTCTTTAATAAAGAAGACGAATTTTATTTTGAATGTAAAGTTTTTAAACCCCTGAGAAGTTTTTTTAAAATGCCATGTGATTCTCTTAAAATCTGATGTGGTATAGTAGATGGTTTTACTGACAGTACAAATGTTTACATCGCTGATGCAATCTTATGTAAAGCAATGAAGGTTGGAGAGCTTCTAATAGCTTTATTACACACTTTTTAAAAAGAATACATTAGTGAAAGAGGTTTTGTAATCAAATAATTTAGATATAGAGCTACCTGATTTAGCTATAATTTTACCCAGGACTTAAAATCCATTTCATATTATATTTTTATTTAAGCAATATTTACTTAATACTTCTCCCTTACTTTACTGAATTATAAAAATCTTATTTTGTATCTTTGTGTAGCACTTATGTGTGTCCAGGATGTCAAAAACATCCCGTAAGGATTTTTTTAGAATTAAAAAAAATATATAATTTTTTATTAATATCTAAGACCTAAATTTAAGGTTTTGGATCACACTGGTTACAACCGTAGTTTTTTTATCCTAAAAGCCGCTTTAAAAATCCCCAAATGATTTTTTTCACAATTTTCCGAGGATATTTCATTCATAAGGTCATATCTCAAATCTAAATTCAAGGTTTTCGCAAAAAAAACCTGACGTGATGGCGCAATTCTGAGTTTGGATTCGGTTTCAGCGACCCCAAAAACTTATAGTAAGTATGTTGACATACTGTGACATCCGAGTGGGATTTTTTTTTTGTGGAGCTGTGATATCAAAACTAACTAACATAGTAAAGCAAAACCAATATTACATTAAAGATACTTTTGAGTTTAAAACCCAAATAAAAAATAAAACAATCCACGAAAAAGACATATTAAGATCATTGAACGTCGTCTTTTTATATACAAACTATTATCTTAGTTAAAGAGATTATTACAAAAAAAATAGAACCAGATAAAATCTTCTACCGATATGCCCCTTAACGATTTTCTGAACCCCATCAAGCAACCCTTAATTTAACTAACTCTCTTTATAGCGACAAATTTTACATACAAATATAAGGTCCGCTATGGGCGCTTCAAAATTAAGTGTTATAGCACAACTAGTTTTGGGAGACATAGGAAAAACCTTAATCCTTAACCTGGATTTTAATGTATCCTTTTTTTAAGATATGTGAACGAGTATAACTGCAGTCCCCAAAGATAAATGTGATAATGTGCTAAACAAATTTAATAACTACATCGAAAATTGCTCTTTACCATAAAACAGGAAAAACGAAATAAACTTAGTTTTTTAGGCATTACAGTTCATCGTTTAAATTCCAAATTAAGAACACAATAGTATACTAAGGAAACATGGTCCTCCAGATATTTGTCCCAGAAGAAATCTGTAATAATTGGGCTAGCTGATTATCCGACCCAGAGTAAACAAACCAAGCATCTAATTTCAGCACTTTAATGTTAGATACAAGTGACATAATCTCTTAAGATCTAATTTTAGCAAATTAAAATCAAAGATAACTACGATGGTGTGTGCTTAGGATAAACAAGTTATTATTAAAAAAAAAGGAATAAATGGGCAGAATTAGGAAAAAAACAAAACGGCTTTTACCAACATAGCAGCGATAATCACCACTCCTTAAGTTCGAAAAGGACAAAATTCTAAAAACTGAAATACCACCCAAAAAAACACAAAATTTACGAAATAATATAAATTCAAAAAAACAAAAATGCCAAGACAGACACAATTAATTTAAGCAAAATTTACTTTCATATAATTAAATAATAGTTATTTATTTGTTAAGCAAAAAAAATCAAAACAAACAAAAAAATCCTTGCCGCTTACTATATGGTATCAAAGATAATACTACTACGAATAGATGGTTCATTTAAATGGGGCGTTTTGAATTAGTTCGGAGATATCAATGCCACAGCCCTACTTCACTACAAGCCGTGAACAACCACTTGGCAACGCCGCAACCGGCAAGAGATTCAGATCGGTTTCCCTCGAGCGCGATGAGCGTAATCCGGGTATCGAGGCGCGTATTTTTAAATTCATTTAAGGCTCAATTCAAAGATCGCGTAAATAGTATTGATATTTCCATTAAAATAATTAAATCAGTATAATAATTGAAAAAATAAATATATTTATATAATATTTAAACTCTAAAACAAATTAATTTATGTGCATAGGTCAAGGCATAAGAACATGATGCTGTTGTAAAAGGAAACAAGTGTAATTTAACATTTAGTTAGTAATTGTACTTAGTTTTAGTTTTGTTTATTTATTTATTAAATGTGTCTAGTTTCCTTTTTTGTTTTTTGACTCAGCCTTTTCCGATTTTTCTGTGGCATTTTTGTTATTTCTTTTTTAACATAATTATTTAAAAGAATGTTTGAAAATATAGAGCACATCATAATGAACATATTTTTGTTCTCGTTACCACAAATACATTGCGAGCATAAATCATTAAAGCCTTCATGTTGTCTAGTGCTTAAATTAGTTAGATCACACAGGATAGCTTTTTGATTTTCCATTTTTAGGAAGTCACTCTCAGTATCAGGGTCATTAATAATTTTCTCAAAAATCGCGCACATATGGAACAGAACGTCTTTAACAATTTCTGTAGGAACCTTTAAACCGCCACGTTGTAGACAATGAAAGTATTCGTCGTCAATTAGGTTTCCCTTACTTTCAACAAGAAAAGAAACACAGATGTTACAATTATTATATTTTTTTACAATTTTGTGGGCAGCATAACCGGCTATATAAATTTGTACCGATTTGTCAATTTCATATTCATTTAGGTATTCAGTTTCAAGTAAAAACAAAAATTTTTCAGTGTAATTATTTTGAGGTATTGTCCAATCAAGATCATTTTCCTGGATACAGCTGTCTTCCTGTTTTTTAATCTCAGCTAAAGAGAAATTACCATCAGCAGCGCTTCTAAATATATGTTTGAGTCTAATTTTTTTCTCAGCATTTAAAATATCATCAAAGCTAACATTGTAATTACAACCTCCGAGAAGTCTGTATTTACCAAATCTTTTTTCTAACTTCTCAGTAGTAAATTTACCTGGTAAAATATACGACAAATCAAATTTTGAAAATGAATAGTCAATTATTTCTAGTAAAACAGAGGTACTATGGCAAAGTGCAGAATAGGTGTCGTTTGTAAGGCGACCATTATTGTTTTCAAGTTTATGCCAAGCTTTCAGCAGGACTTTTTCGGGAAACAGGGACTGTTTTTGAGAAGTAATGTGGTAAATTTGGAAAAATACTAGGCACTGCATTTAACTTTAGTCTAGTTTTGGTAGGTACCTTTTGCATTGACCCATCTGGCAAGCGATAATCATCCTCTCTAATAATGTCACTTTCTACAAAATGCTTAGCGCAAACCACAGAATATTTTGAGGGTGACCATGACTGTCTAGGAATATTCCTAAGCCAATGGGCTTTAAGGTTTTCGTCCTTTGGAAAGGTGAAAACAGATACAGCTGGTTCTCCTGCATCAAGAGAAGTTTTATAATTGGATTTGTACCCAGGCACACAACAAGGACTTGGAGGAAAATAATAATAATAACAGTAACTAAATAGTATCTAATAAGCAGGCACCAAGTACCTATGCAACGCAATAACAAAAATCAAAACGAACGACAAAATTCCAAAATGTATACCTACGTACTTACGGTAATTTCCAATGCTAATATTTGTTACTGTTTTTAAAAAATAACTAAAAAAATACCTTTAAATTAAAGCCAAACACGAATCATTAAAACACACTTTCAATTTTAATTATTTTTTAAAAAGCCACCACAAAATGTCAAGTTCATTTGCCGCCATTTACTTTAAGTACTTTATAACACCGGCACTTTGCACCCGCAGATATTCTTGTTTTTACGCAATGTCTGCGGAAAAAAACTGTCCCGGTCACTCACAAATTTCACACAGTAAGACCTTTTACAGGTTTAGTCTTTATCTTAACAATATTTTCTTTCAAAAAAGTTGATTTATTCACAATAACACAACAGAGAAACAGGTCATTCAACGTAAATCATATGACTAAACGTGTGTCGCTAGATCTCAAGGCATAGTTGCCAGATTTCCTTGTTCACGGCTTGTAGTGAAGTAGGGCTGTGTCAATGCTTCCGTAAATGCGAATAAAATTAAGTCGGTAACCTCTGCCCCAGCGAAACAAACCGTGCGACATTGCCAATGTCTGTCGCTTGTACCTTATTCGGAACACGAAGTAGCGAAAGCGGGCGGCTAAACGGTATGTGTATTTTCTAGTCGCGTTTCATCACGCCAATAGTAAAGGCCTGCCGGCAACACTGTTTAACTTTCGTTCAAGGATAGCGCGAAAATCTCTCGATAGTCATCGGCTCGCGTTAGCCAAAGTCCATTAGGGGTATCAAAAATATAGCATTGAATGGTTCATCTTATCCGTAGTAGTATTATCTTTGATGGTATGCAGCTGATAGCATTGTCCGTCCCACTAAGCAAAAAATCATCCTTATTACGTTACATTTATGTTTTCTTGTTCCTTTGTTACGTTAATCATCTTGAAACAATAACGCCTTAAACTTAATAGTTTCGTTATATTTCCTTCAACTTAACAAAATCGTAGTTACGTTAAAAATACAACGTTCTAGTTTCGAATCCTAAACGGCCTTGTTATGTTTTTTGCATTGCTTAGGCCTGACACATTTTCTGAAACATCCACGTTATATAACTTAAGTTATAAAGAGGATTTTCCAAGGATTTAAATAGACGGTTTTGTTATGTTAATTATAAACAAACTACTGTTTTGTAATATTTTCATTATTTAGTTAAAACTAAAAAATCTTCTGGATCCTTAATGTGTGGTTTATGATAATAATACAGAATGTTTAATTAAGTATGGTCGTAAATCGTATTTTGTTAACGATTTAATGTACAGCTTTGAAATAAGAATTAGTATAATGAAGATGGCTTTAAGCCACTAAACGTATTAGGTTGGCGACTTTATCACTAGGAGGCGCACGATACCAAGTCTATTAAAAAGGGCACACTTTTTAAAAAATGTTGATATCAAACTAATCAATCACGGAAATTACTAAAACGATTTTTCACTCCTTTCCGCATATATTATTTTCTGTTTAACTTCTAGAGTGGGCGAAAATTTACTTTTATGCAAAAAAGCACTGGCAAAGTGAAAGATATTTTTTAAAAGGTATGCTGTTCAAATAAAAAAGATTTGATTAAATACTCTTTGTGTTTACGTTTTGTAAAACTAAACTGTATAATACCCTATCGTTTATTAAAACCAAGAAATTATTTAATTAAAAATATTAAAAAATTGTTTACCTCAAAGTTTTAGCATTTTTATGTATAAAAGTAAATGTTGCGTCCACTCTTTTATTAAAGATGCCACTGAAAAAATATGGATGATACAATAGTTTCCAAGATACAACCAGTGACAACTGACTAGCCCCAATAAAAAAATGCTGATATGAACTATAAAGAAAAATTTATTCATAAAAATATCTGATGTCTACAACTCTCCTTTCATAATCCCCAAATTTGTGTACAGACTAGTTAATAGGGAAAGCTTATTTTCTAAATCTACACAAAGTATAATAGGTTATATATAAAAATGTTCATATGGTAATGTTTATCTTTCTTAATTTACTATATAAAAAGTATTAAATATTTGTGATGTGCTAATATGAGTAATATTAAAAAAATATATAAAAAGGTCTAAAATTAGGTATAAAAATTACCTACATAAGTTATAACTGTTTATTAAAAATCCACTGTATGTACATATATTTTTAATATCCACATTCTGTTCTATTTTTTCCTCCTAGTTGCACCTGAAAAAAAAAACTTTGTAAAATATTTGCCCCAAAACTTTTGGTTACTGACATAATTGCTTCATTAATTAAAAAGATAATTTAATATCGCAGGTTGGCAAAAAAAGCTGTATTTGCAGATAGTGTCATAGATACTTTATTTTCCTTATACAAAGGATAAAAACCTTGTTATGGCTTAAAAGCCTACAATTTTTTTAAAACATAGTCGGAATTTTCTCTAATATTAGCTACTTGATTAGCCATTACTAAATGGTAGAGTAAACTACTGATAAACCACCCAATTTTGAACAAACATTTAGGACCTTTGTACTATATTGTTATTTTGCTTATATTTGATAAACAATTCAAGTAAAAATTCAGTTTATCCCTTTAGGAAGCTTTTACTTACAGTTATACTAGTTACTTCACTCGAGCATGTTAAACCTATGCCTCTCTTTTTAACTGCCGATCCACTTTCTGATTAGTTGTTATTTGAAAACAGACTGAACTGCATCTACAATTTATTTCATAATTAATTTTCTAATAATTCTATTATCATTATTATTATTAATGTGTCAACTGTCTAATATTAGGGGTGACTAGGGCCTCTTAAAATGGTAATTGTTTACAAGTGAGGTCAACCCTATTTTTGGCGATATCTAGATAAAAAATTAACATTTTTTATTTTTTTTTATTCTGCTTGTTTTTACGGAGCATTTATGATAAAAAATGTCGTAGAAGGAAAAAATAAAGATTTCGATAGCTTTCATGCTTTTAAAACTTAAAAAAAATATTGGTTTTCATGTTTTTCTATTTTATCATTGTTTTTGATATATATTTTTTTTAAAAGTACCTACATAAGCATCAAGAGCTCATGAATTGGTTCTTAATGAGAGCAAGAGTCAGATCATGGTCTTTGGCAAGGGAAGGGGCAGTATTCTCGCGGATCCTAATTTCAAGATTGCAGTCAATGGTACAGTGCTGAAACCGATTGAAACTTCTAAAAACCTGGGACTCACTATTGACTCTGATCTTAGATTTAATACTCATGTATCTTCTTTAATAAAAACAGTCTTCGGTAAATTAAGACTTTTATACATGCATAAAGATATATTTGATAGAAATATAAAGTTGAGATTGACGGATACTCTCATCTTATCACATTTAACTTATTGTGATGTTGTTTATTGGCCAGCACTTGTCCAAAGGAATAAAGATAGTTTACAAAAGCTACAAAATGCTTATCTTAAGTTTAGTTTCGGGTTGCGTAAGTATGATCATGTCACTCCATGTCTATTGGAGTCCGGTTGGTTAACAGTTAAAGAAAGATTTCAGTTACATTTAGGGCTTCTCCTTTTTAACATTCGACAATATAAGTTACCCTTATATCTTTTTAATAAATTGATTAGGGGCACTGATGTGCACTCTCCCAATACACGCCACTGTGACCTGTATAGTGTGCCTAGGCACAGTACCTCCCTCTTCCAACGTTCATTTAGCTACAATGCTGTTACTCTCTACAACAGTCTGCCCGCGGACGTCAGATTAGCTCCTAGCTCCGCCTCTTTCAAAAAAAGATATAAAACATTTCTTTTAAATAGCCGAAATTATAATTGATAAATTTCTGCGCTTATGATAAAAATTAGAGTTTAAAATATAAAATAAATATAATTTTTAGCCGTAGGTATTAATAACTATATCATATTGTTTAAATTACTCTTTTTGTTGTTATTCGTAATATATTTAGTATGTATTTTTTATCTTTCTAATTCATATACTTTTATCTTTCTTTTTTTTCTTTTTTACTCTTATTCACTTCAATTAAATATTTTTTCAACTCAAGGTGGTTGTATGAGCAGCTTAAGTTGGATACCGCCACCTATTTTATAAAACTGTACATTATGTAATATTATATTAAACGTAAAATAAAGGCATTATTTATTTATTTATTTATTTATTTATAAAAAACGAAAGATTTGTAAATCTAACCGCAACTAATCAAAACTCATTTCGACATCGATTTTTTTGTAATTCTTTGTTTTTAAACGTAGATTACGAAAAGAAATAACACAATAAGAATAAAAGTTATTTAAGATCATTTGCAAAAAAAAACGATTTTTTGAAATTTCGAACTTGATTTTTTAATTAAAATATTAATTAAAACGCCGTAAAAACAAAAAATTAAAACAAAAATATGATGATCCATAACTTCATCTATTTTTTATGGCCAGAAATAGGGTTGACCCCACTTGTAAATAATTTCCCTTAAAATTACAAAATATAATACATCACAGTTAATGCTTAAGTTACAACTTTGATGAAATTTATTTAACAGGGGTATTTTATTTATTTAAAGTACCCAATTTTTGCTATTTAAGTCCCCTAAAAAGTTTTTTTCGACCGATCGAAAAATACCCATTTTATTTGGCCAGAAAGTAACCTTTTTTTCAGGCTAGACCAGAAAGTGGTTATCAAGAACGAGAAAAAATCTTTTGCCGGGCTATTTTATCACTTTTCTAGACCCATTTGTTACTTTACAGATCCATGAAATGAAAAATAAGCTGCTTATTTACAGCACAGCTGTTTTTGTTTATAGTTGTTACGGAAACGAACTTCAGTTGATTTTGTTTTTATCTTTGGACAGTCCACGAAGGCTTGAGGCCTTAGTACTAATGTACTGTGGGTGTCTTAAAATATTATTATTTTTATTTTTAAATAGTTTCGGTCGAAAAAAAAACATTGTACGTTACATGAACGAAAAACAAGTGTTTTGCAGATCTCGCCAAGCTTCCAGGACTCGCCTACCGCTCGCCCTAGAAACCCCTTGGCTCAACCTGCAAAACACTACTTTCCGGTCTTAATATAAATTAGTATTATGTAGGTAGGTATAAAGCAATCAAATTTTAATCTATACTTGCTTTTTTTTTTTTTTTTTTAAATTTATATATATATATATATATATATATATATATATTATATATATATATATATATATATATATATATATATATATATATATATATATATATATATATATATATATATATATATATATATATATATATATATATATAATATATATATATATATATATATTTTATATATATATATATATATATTTTAGGGAATGGAAGGTACCTTCCGAAACTAAATCTGGGCTTATTACCCCCCTTTCTTTGTAAACTGGTAAATGGTAACTTTATCCTAAGGAAACGACTAATGCTGGATTTTTTAGACTTATGGCTTAAAAACCTGACCTTCAAAATTGGGAATTTTGGTCAGTTTATCTATATACATAAAAACTAAAGTGTAGTACAAAATGGTGTAATATACTTACTTTCCGATCCATATTTCCTTATAATATAACAAGAAAAAACTTTAACACAAAACACAATTGTTTTTAAAATATAGTAGGTTATGTTCTAATACTAAAGCTAATAAATCTTTCTTTGTAAACTTGGCGTCGTTGTTAAAAATTTAACAATCTCTGTGCGGGGTACATTTAAGCAAAGGAGGTCGATATGTTAACTTTTAACGAAACAGACATGACAAAATAATGTTTAATATTAAACGTTATCACAGTTACTTTTAAATAACGTTACGAAACGTGCTCAAGATGTTCTTTGCTTAGTGGGGTTAGTCTCAGTTTTCTTCACACTATTTGTAAGTTCTGTGTATGTAAACGTATAGGTGTAAATGTTTCTTTTAATTTTATCGCGTGACAGCTGACATTTGTCAGCAAATATATAATATTCAAAAAATGTGGAATGGTGTTTTTAAATTTATGTTTTCAAAGTATGTTAATATCACAAAAACCTGTTATATATTGCATTTGTATCTTTTTGTTTGTAATTTTTATAGTTTATAATTATTCTGATGACTGCTATTTATGCCGAAACGTCAAACAAAGAAATAAATGGTATATAAATAAAATAAATAAAATATATATATATATATATATATATATATATATATATATATATATATATATATATATATATATATATATATATATATATATATATATATATATATATATATATAAAAATTTATATATATATATATATATATATATATATATATATATATATATATATATATATATATATATATATATATATATATATTTATATATATATATATATATATATATATATATATATATATATATATATATATATATATATATATATATATATATATATATATATATATATATATATATATATATATATATATAAAACATACATATCATACATACATACATACATACATACATACCCCCCCCCGGTGGCTTCAACAAATCTTGAATTTCTTATTCGCGCCAAAAATTATTTCTCCGCTTCTAATCTGTATACTCTGTATGTATCCCAGATCAGACTCTCTTTAGAATATTGTTCACATGTCTGGGGATTGGCGCTTTCTACGACACTTAGCATTCTTGACTCTATTTAAAAATGAGCTGTTTGTCTAATAATTAATCCCTCACTTACAAAAAAGCTTTCTTCTCTTGCCCATTGATGAGCTGTAGGGAATTTGTTGCACTTTTATGAGTATTTCTACGGTTTCTGCTCCGAAGAGTTGGCCAGTATAATTCCTCTTCTGCCAACTACCAACAAAGCAACACGTGATGCCACTTTTATGCATCCTTTTACAGACCAACTTGAGAGGCCTGAACTTCCCACTTTGTTCGTTTCTTCATTCCTAGATTTTTCAGACTATGGAACCTGCTACTTGCAGTAGATTTTCCTTTTTGTTTAAATTTCCAAATACTTAAGTCTTGTTTTAATAAACTACCTTTTACCACACTTCAGAACTTTAAGGTACGTTAGTACTTAAGCCTCAGCCTTTGTGGACTGTCCCAGGATTAAAAAATATATACTGGGTTTGCTCATCACGTTTTCAGTTCTGCTGCACGTCACCTACTTGGATTTGACCAAAACACTCTTTCGAATTTCACATATCGGTGAACTGAATGGGAGGTTCATTTTTATTAAGGGTGTGGCTCTAAGCGATACTGAATATTTCTGCCTAACATTCCTACACGGCGCAATGAATTGCAATGACCCGAGTACTTGGGTCCAGAATAAGTCCGCAAAGGAAACCGTCGCGCGTACAATCTCGAAGCAACGTTTGCAGATTAACGACACTTTCCGTAAATTAATAAGGAACAAATCCAAGTATTTATTAATTTTTAGATTGTGCCATTTTAGCGATTAAACAATGATTTAAGGCAATACGACTGACTCACGGCGTGATAAACGATACAAAAAACAAGCGTAAATGGGAAATAAACTATCTATTTATGCTCAGGCCCGCACTAGCCACACTTTTAAATAAATTTATGTAGCTTTGTTATTTTTAGGTTTTTGAAAAAATGTTATTTAAAAAAGTTGCTTATTTTAACGAGTTTTATACAAATTTACGAAAAAGCGTAAACTTAAGAATCAACCTATATATATATATATATATATATATATATATATATATATATATATATATATATATATATATATATATATATATATATATATATATATATATATATATATATATATATATATATATATATATATATATATATACAGGGAAATTCTAAATTACGCTTTTAAGATAGAACTCATTAAAATAGACATTTTTTTCAATATACTGAAAAATAAGAAAACGGTCCTGTCGAAAATTTTTAATTTCATTTCGGGTGAACACAAAACTGAACTCGACGGGGGAAAGTCTTCTGGCTGCTGTAGGGCTTTGAAACGTTGAACGAAAACGGGATACAACTGATTTTACCGCAATATTGTCCACACTTTTTTTTTTTTGCTTAAACCGCCCTGCAACGGCAATCGTCACGCGTACAATCTCGAAGCAGCAGCCGTAGATTGACGAAACTCTATAAAAAATCAGTACCTAACATATTCACGAATTTATCGATTTTGTATTTTGCCATTTTCGCGAATAAACAATAATTTAAAATAAATTCGCACCTCGTCTGGTAAAGCAAAGCGACTAATTCTTAATGCGTGATTGACAAGGCAAAAAATAAACGTAAATAAGAAATAAACTTTTATTCTGGCCAGTCCCGCACTAGACATATTTTCAATAGGTTTAGGTAGCTTTGTTATTTTTGGGTTTTTTAAAAAAGTTAATTAAAAGAGTTGTTTATTTTAATGAGTTGTATGCACAGTTAAAAAAAACATCAACTTAGGAATTACAGTATATACATATCTAGATCACATTCACGGCATGGAATTTGATACACTACGTTATAAGATTCTTTGTTATCTATTGGAGTTTTAGTTTTAGTAAATAAAATGGAACCAAAACTAAAACTCCAATAGATAACAAAGATAACGTAGTGTATCAAATTCCATGCCATGAATGTGATCTAGTCTACATAGGACATACATGCAGAAATCTAATTGGTCGTATCACTTCTCATAAAAGTGACGCCAGAAGAGGTGTTCTTTC
Source organism: Listronotus oregonensis (assembly GCA_019359885.1). Taxonomy (NCBI): domain Eukaryota; kingdom Metazoa; phylum Arthropoda; class Insecta; order Coleoptera; family Curculionidae; genus Listronotus; species Listronotus oregonensis. Next base: position 48,237 of record JAHBCN010001761.1, on the reverse strand, counting down.
TTGTGCACTCTCTCAACATGTAAACACTGCTGGACACGCTATGGACTGGCAGAATGCAATAATTTTAGATAGAGCTGACAATTGGTACAAAAGAACTTTCCTAGAAATGGTACATATTTACTTACAACCGAAATCTATGAATAAAAGGAGTGATATCCAAAATCTTAGCTCCATTTATAATTATATTCTCTCGTAAAAAAAAACGATAACAATTTTTCGTTAGATTCAATAATAAGCATCTGAACTTTGCATTTTGTAGGTACATACATATTACATTCTATTAATTTTAAACCTTTGTAAATGGTATTCATTTTTAAAATACAATAATGTATCTGCAAACTCTTAATTGTGAGCAGTGTATAAATAATTACCTAGGCACCACGACAGATGGCTCTGTCAGTTCTGCAAGATGCGGCCTGTGATGTCCAAATCTTAAAAATGGAAAATCCAAAGTTTTTTAAAATCATTATATCAAATTTCTTACTTCTTGTTCAACTGACAGCGCTCATTGGTCGTTAAGTTTTTAAACCATACTTGTTTTTTGTAAGTTTTTTAACTATAAATTCTTTTGCTTTTTGTTATATTTCTTTCACTCCGTAAAAGTCTTGTTAGTAACACGGTGGCAACGATCCACGTGCTAAAAACTAAGTTAAAGTCAATGTAGTTTAAAGAGGAATGTGAATGAAGTTTTGTTCTTCATTGCTATTAAACCTGTTTCATGTTTTCAACTCACATATGGTAAGAACTTTGCAAAGAGAGAATTTTTTTTGTTGGTTTCACTAACAAGAATCATTTTCTTTTATTTTTAGATTGTCCTGATGATGGGAAAGTTTTTCCGAAATCTCGACTTTTTCAGTAAAGAGTTAATTACTTAAAGTGGCCTTTCAATTGACTGCATTTCCACTACTCTGGTTTCAGATTTTTCTTTAACTAGTCAGTCACGACTACCCTTCCTCTTTTTTATATATATATATATATATATATATATATATATATATATATATATATATATATATATATATATATATATATATATATATATATATATATATATATATATATATATATATATATATTATATATTTTCTTAAACCATTTATTCTAAGTAACAATAAGTTTGATTTTTTCTTGGGTATTCTTTATAATTTAAAACAATAATGTTTCTTTACGTTTTGCATCTACATGAAGAGCTTTCTTAAAAAAAATTCATTTATTTCCAATATTTTAAAAATCTTCTCTACAAAAAAAGTATTATTAGGCATACAACTTAAACAACTTAAACAACACGGAGATATAGGTCAATCAACATTTGTAAAAATTATACGATCTTAGTTATTTCTTTATATATACCAACAATAACAATTAAATATCAACCTTTACATAAAAACACGTAAATTTTAAAACACAAAAACAAATAACTTTATTATTGTTCTCTTTTGTTTTTAAATTAAAAAAACATATTGCTGACCTTATTAATAATTGGTAAATGCAAACTGTCGGTAGCAGGAATTTTTTTTATTAAAGAAAAAAATTAAAAAAAAAATGTAAAAAAGAAAACAATATTATAGATGCCTATACATTTATTTGTAGGGTCATAGGGTGATAGTTTTTAATATTTAATTTAATTATGGATTTGGCTTAGGTTTTGAATGTCTATTTTTGTTGTTTACGCAATTGATTTATATTTATATATATATATATATATATATATATATATATATATATATATATATATATATATATATATATATATATATATATATATATATATATATATATATATATATATATATATATATATATATATATATATATATATATATATATATATATATATATATATATATATATATTATATATATATATATATATATATATATATATATATATATATATATATATATATATATATATATATATATATATATATATATATATATTATATATAAACATTTTTTAGTGTTTGATAACAGTTTTATCAAAATCTAATATTTTTAATTCATATTGAACATATTGCCGAAATTATTAATAATTGGTTAATGCAAACTGCGATAGCAGGGAGGAAAAGTATTTTAATTTTTGTTTTTCTTTATTAGTGAAAAAAATTAAAAAAAAATGTTAAAAAGAAAACAATTTTATAGATTCCTATACATTTATTTGTAGGGACAAATTTTTATTATTTAAAAAAAAAATATTTTTTTTTTGTCATAAGGTGACTAGTTTTTACTATTTAATTAAATCATATATTTGGCTTAAGTTGTCAATGTCTTTTTTGTTGTTTACGAAATTGTTATTTTTATTATATTTTTTTTAATATAAATTATTTCCTTTACAGTAAGTTTATATCAGTTTTCATCAAAATCTAATATTTTTGATTCTTTAAAGTTAAAGGTATGTTTAGTTTCGGATTCGTGTTTGTGTAATGCGGTAGAATCGGTTTTTTTGTATTTATAACCATATAAACGATTGGTAGGATGTTGGGTTGTCATACCTATATACATATTTGGTTGGACAATTTGAACACGGAATTGCGTAGACAACATTTGACTTTTTTGTGAGGTGTTCGGCTTTTTAATTTTGTAAACTGATTTACTTAGTTTTGTCCTTTGTGGCATACCGTTATTTTATGTACCAAAACAAATTGTCATTATAGGACTAGCTGATAGGGCAATGCAGTTTACATCTCCTAAATACAGAGACATAGCACTAAATAATGTCAGAGCTGTTTAAAAAAAAATAACATTTTTTTTTTAAATCATAAATAAAAAAATAAAACAAAGAATGCACAAAATTTGCATCAAAGAAAGGTCTAACAATAAACAATAAAAAATGAAAAATAAAAAAATATATTGCTATGCCATACACAAATAATTTATTTGAAAAAATTTAATACAGTCTAAAAAAACATAAAATAACGGTATGCAACAAGGGACAGAACTTAGTAAATCAGTTGTTTACAAAATTAAAAAGCCCAACACCTTACAACAAAGTCAAATGTTGTCTACCCAATTCTGTTGTTCAAATTTTCCAAACAAATATATAGGTATGACAACTCAACATCTTACCAATCATTTAAATGGTCACAAATACTAAAAACCGCATCTACCGCATTACACAAACACGAACACGAAACCAAACAGACCTTTAACTTTGCAAAAACAAAAATATTAGATTTTGATAAAAACTACTATAAACTTACTGTAAAGGAAATGGTTTATATCGAAAAAAATAACCATTGAGTAAACAACAAAAAAGACAATGACAACTTGGGCCAAATATATTATAATTTAATTGAAATGTAAAAAGTACCTTATAAATAATATATATATATATATATATATATATATATATATATAATATATATTAATATATATATAATATATATATATATATTATATATATATTTATATATATATATATATATATATATATATATATATTATATATATATATATATATATATATATATATATATATATATATATATATATATATATATATATATATATATATTATATATATATATATATATATATATATATATATATATATATATATATATATATATATATATATATATATATATATATATATATATATATATATATATATATATATATATATATATATATATATATATATATATATATATATATATATATATATATATATATATATATATATATATATATATATATATATATATATATATATATATATATATATATATATATATATATATATATATATATATATATATATATATATGCAAAATTTGTACTAAATTATTTTAAATTATATTGTTGGTGTTTTGTAAAGAGATGAGTTTTTTGTGCAATTATTCATATTTGGTTTTTTATATACTTAAGTCTAATTTATTTAAGAATTCGTAATGCCAGAGACCAAATTATTACAAAAAAAAATGACAAAAAATTATCTTTCTTTGATTCGTTAATCACATGAAATGTGTAACCTAAATGGTAACGTTTTCTTAGAGAAACACGTAATCTGATATCTTTTTAAGACAAGCTGTTAAGTTTAAATTAATGTTTATGTCCAAACACTGTCGTTCATCTTTCCCTGTAACTATAGGCTTTATCAAGATGTTAGTTTGTTTAATAGGCCTTGTTTGTTTTTGTCTGCTTGGCTATTCAAGAGCTAATTTATAAATTATAATTTGTCACCATTATTTTTATTATCATTTTTAAACCAATTATTTTATTAATATATTTAGGCAACTAAGCTTAGTTTTAATTAACTGCGCTTAAAGAAAAACTTAAAAAGCTTTATAATGAGGAACAATACAAAACTATGTTATTAGCAATTATTTTAAGTGATTGAGACTATGGAAATAGTTAAATTAAAAAAGGACCTTATTTAAATTTAGAGGTCACTGGGATCTACTTTATCCAACACGCATACCATTTTAATATTTTGTAGTATTAGCAGGACATATGATTCTACTCCCTCTACTCTTTTAGAATTATAAGCTACTTCAAACATTAGACATAAAACATAAAATACAATTTTTGGCCAAATAGTTTAAGAGCCAGCTTAAAGCAGACAACACATATTTTAACAAACCTTGAATTCCGTCCAGTGAGTCTGTTATACCCACTAAACAAAATAACAAGACTAGCTAAGCCCGGCCGCGGTAGGTTCGGGGTCACTCAGGTGTGACAGGTATAAAAATTGGCTTAATTTCAATAGTATTTTAACCAAGGAAGTTTGAAGGTTACTGGAAGCCCAATACTATGGCCTATTCGATCAAAAAATGTCCGGCCCACTCTGAAAATAACTTTCATGAGAGGCCCCCTCGATTCTGCGCAGTAACAAAATTCCCCAAAGAATTGTAATGTGATGCCTACCTACACACAGTTTGTAGGTAGGTAACACATTATCTTTTGTCAGAACCGGAGTCCCGTCTTTGTGTGCGACGGCGCGGTGTTTATGAAACCATACCCGCGCTGTGCCGCTGTTTTATTAACCCTTTCAAGCGAATTACATCTATTGTTGTCGTTTGCGCTGTATTAATTTCGATTGTTTTGCCTTGTGTGATTCTATTTTGTGGTTGTAGAAGTTTTTCGGATTAATAAAAACTAGTGTCCGACCGAAAGTTGGGTTTTGGTTTCGGTTTCGGCCGAGTTTCGGCCAAAAATCAAGTTTTGGCGGCAGTTTCAGTTTCGGCCAAAATTGGCCGAAACTTTTGCCGAAACCGAAACTGATTTCGAAAGTCCCTGGAACTAAGGGTGTAATAGAAATTTTAGTAATTATTATTTTTATATAAGAGGTACCTAAAAGATAAAATTAAAATAAATGATTACAACAAAATTGATATACTGTGTTTCCATTTCATCCTAATTAATGCAAAATAATGGATAAAATGCACCAAATTTCAGTATACTTGACCACGTGAGTTTCGGTTTCGGTTTCGGCCGAAACTGAAGCCACTGCCGAAGATTTGGATTCGAGTTCGGAAAATCAGTTTTGGTCGGACTCTAATAAAAAACTTCATATTTTAGTGATAATTGGTTTATTTAATTGTGACTATAATTTTGTGATTATTGTTTGTTACTTACAATATCGTAACAAAATGCCTGAACCTTGTAATGGTCTTGCAAATCCAAGGGTAACATACCCGGAATACCCCTGATTGTATACACGTAAACAAGCACATTTACTAGTATAAAGATGGCAATAAGGAAAACAGGAGCATTTTAAAAATATATTAATTTAATGAAAGGAAACATTAATTTAACACACTCTCGAAGTCGTAATTATAACATCCATATCGGTAATTATTTGATTTTAAGATGGATTGTCATCTTCGAAATCGCCCTCGTCATGTGACACGTTTTCATCATCCACGGGATCAGTTTCTGTAAAAATGAAATTAAGATTTATAAATTTAGCCAAGCATAGTTAAAATAAGATGTGTTATCTAGAAAGTTGCCGCAACTTCGATTTTAGCCAAATTTGGTATATGGAAGCTGATCACAAATCTGAAAAAAAAATGGCGAAAACGTTTTGTTTTCGATATATCCATCATCAAACTTCAAAATCAAACTAACCTAATTTACGCTATATTCCCCCTTCTTTTTGTACACAATTCTTGATTGTTACACTTAAGTGGCACACAATGTTTTATAAACGCCGTTTAGAAACTTTTTATGTTTATTTTACACCGTTTTTCCAATAAATTGCGAAGTTTTACTTTCAAATAGGGCGGCCATGTTTGCTAAAGAATTTTCTAGTGTATACATGGTTGCGGCATTTGAAAGTTAAGGTTAACAATTAAATAAAAAAGTAGGTGGCAGAGTTTCAATTTTTTACTACAAAACATTAATTTTGTCTAACTTGACTAAAATGCATGTCTCAGACACTCGAAGGCCTTCATAAGCCCACCGAACCAACAATGTACTGTCAAACTACTGGAACAATCAAGGGTACACCTTAAAACTCTAGTGGGACTGTACACGGGACACTGCAGATTAAAATACCACATGCACAAAATCGGCCTAGCATGCATGGAGGGGGATGAATAGGCAGAACATATACTGTGTTCGTGCCCAGCAATGGCACGACTAAGATTCGCAATCCTCGGCAATGACACCTTCGGTACCTTGTTGCCGGGGGAGGTGAAAGATCTCTCTCCCAACAGAATCATTAGATTTATTAGGAGTCTGGACCTGGTGGGAGAAACATAAAAGGGTGTGAGCCACAATAGACCGATCGGTCGCGGTGGAAGGGTGTTATACTCACTCACTTTAAACCTACCTACCTACCTAACCCAATTTTTATACCTGTCACACCTGAACACTTGCCTATAAACCTTGGATGTTTTGGCTTCAAAGACACCGTGCGGTGTCGCTGCCGATCACGAATCAACAAAAAAGTTTCAGCGGATATTTGTGTAAACGATACCAATTTATTTAAGCGTTTCCTCTGATCGGGATTGTCGGGGAACGCGCAGTAGATTTTTCATTATGTAAATTATTTTTACGATAATGTTGAAAATATTTATTTATAGTCGCCAGAGTCACTGTAAATAAATGTTAAATAAAGACAATGTGTCTCCATTACCTATTAATAATTATTCTAGAAGTACAAATCGGGGTAGATATCTACCCCGGGTAAATTTCTAATAAGTTAATAATAATAAGTAAAATCGTAACTGTACTTTGTAATATTTTTATATCAGTTAAATTCATCTTTTTTTCATATTTTTCATGAGATAAACGAAAATAGATTTTTAAAAACCAATATTTTATGGATATTTATTTAAATTTTTCCATTGACCGGATTCTTAATTTGTTTGAATTTTCAAATGCCCAAATAAATAGACTTTTTAAGCAAAACATCACTATGGTATATTTTTTCTTATAGGCAATTTTTAAAATCCTGTTGGAAATTTAAAAATCGGTTGTTTAGAAAAATAGTTATACATTTTTGTCTGATAAATAACGGTTTGCTTATTCAAATAAATTTTTAATCAACTAAATCTTGATAACATTGAATTTGCTTTTCACCATTCTCTTCGGCATAACAAAACACATTATATGATTATATGTTCCTACTGCTTAATTTTTTTTGCAGCTATGGTTATGCCTGTGAGCTCAGTTTGGAGCACACTTGCCAACTCACCCAAAGCCCATTTGATGTTTAAGTTGAGAGATCTAGAATAAATTCCACATCCCGAACCCTCTTTTTTTTTCGAATCGTCTGTATAGATGTTATTACACCTCTGGTGTTCGATTCTCCTTTGATGGAAATTTTGTGGGGTTTGTTAAAAACAAAACATGGCGCAATAGAGTCCACTTTTGCCTGCAGTGGCGGTAGAGAATCTATCGCCTCACTCCACAACCGACGTCACTGTGCGCCAACTCCTAGGTCGGCAGTATACCAACAGTGCGGAGGCGCAACACAGCCGTCAAAAAAACCTCCTTGATGAGTATGTCAAGGGGTGTAAGGTTTAGTATTACTTCTATGGCCCCAGTTGGTGTTGTTCTAATGATTCCGGTGGTGTTGAGACAAGCCATTTTCTGTACTTGGTCTAGTTTTCGGATAAATGCCGGCTGCTGGGCTTTCTGCTCCCAGACCGTAGCACCGTAGAAACCTAGGAGAGAATAATTTGGTCAGGCAAACGTCAAAACTCAATTTAATGAAATCGGGGTTTGACCAGTCAAACTTCATTTAGGTATTAGAAAGTCTCAGTTTTTTAAATTAGATGTAATAAAACGATTTTTTTTATTTTAATGTTTATTGCTGTTATACGGAGATGGGCAAAAGTCCGGAATAAAATTAATATCTTTTTAACCAGTAACTTGGGAAAAAACGCTGAAACACGTCAATTGATTTTAAATTGTACGCATTTTTTTGCAATAAAATGAAATATTTTTTTAACCCCTTAGCTGCAACCCTCCCCAACTTTTTTTTTCAAATGCAAACCGATGTCGTGTATGGGCTCATTGAAAAGCTCTTAAAAAATGGAATCTGACCATACCCTTCCTTTTTTTTAAACTTATGTGGTTACCAGGAAATGAGAAAAAACTCTTTTAAAAACAAAAAAGTTAGAGATACCTACCTAGTGCTATCTACGGGTGAATTAACGTAACAGATGCTGAAAATGCCCTCCACCCTCTACTTGGCAGGCTCCTAGGCGATGCTAAAACCCGTCTACGGAATTCCGAATGGCCTCAGCAGGTATGTTATGTAATTCCAATCTAATTCTTTTTTTAGATCTTCAATATTAGCCGGCCTATTTTGATAAACCTTGTCTTTCAGATATCCCCAAAAAAAAATCTAATAGCGTTAAGTCTGGGGATCGTGGCGGCCATTCAATTGTACCACGTCGTCCAATCCAGCGTCCTGCAAATATTTCATCGAGATATTCTCTGACGTTAATACCAAAATGTGGGGGAGCGCCGTCCTGTTGGAACCAAAGTGTTTCAGTGGGGATATCTGGATCTGCTTCATTGGGAAACATAACAGCTAAAGCAGGACTAATTCAAAGCGTAAAAAGTTTAAGTAACGTGCAGCTGTAAGGTTTTCCTCAAAATAGTATGGCCCTAATATTCTGTTGTTGATGATGCCTGCCCATACATTTACTTTCTGAGGACGCTGCGTATGAGCTTCGCCTATCCAGTGTGGGTTTTCCTGTCTCCAGAATCGATAATTGTGCCTGTTAACTACTCCATTTAAATAAAAAGTAGCTTAGTCCGAAAAGAGTATGTTCAGTGGAAACCCATTATTCTCGTCACATCGCCTCATTATTTCCTCACAAAATTGCAAACGCCTGTCATAGTCATCTTCCAAGAGCTCTTGGACGAGATATACCTTATATGGGTGGTATTTTTCTGTTTTCAAAAACCTTCCAATCGTACATCTAGACGCAGGATTGTTTTGGGCTAATGAAACCGTCGACAAATGTGGATCTTCCTGCAGAGATACGGCAATGTCCAATTTTTGATCTTCGTCTAAAACATGTGGCCGGCCACTTCTGGGCAAGTCCTTCACTGTACCATGTTCTTCAAATTTGTGTAAGATCCTACTCACAGTAGCCTGGGAAATGTGATTTTCCATATATTTTGCATTAAATAAAGTACACACTTCACTTTGACTCCGCATTCTATCCCCACATCCCAACAATATCAAGACTTCGATACGCTGCCTCTCTGACAATACCATTTTTGTTTGGCAAATTAAAAAAGAACACTTTGAAGGTACACAATTAATAAACCAAACAGATTTGAATTTTACCCAGAAATGCCACAATTTTATAACTGAGTCAAAAAAAATGTTTCTTATCAGGGCATTAAATTTGGTACAAAAAATTTAACAACCTTTTTTCTTTTTGAAGTACACTGCTCAACAATTGCTTGGGATTATAACTAATTTTACGTGTAATTTTTTTCTGAAAAAATAAATTCCAAAGAATGTTGATGCTAGATTACGTTATCAGTTTTACACATAATCAATAAATTTTGTTGTGCCGCCTGCCCAGGTTGGTCTGTTCTTAAAATTTGTAAAGTTTTAGAAACTAGGTACTGATGATCCTTAGCAATTGTTGAGCAGTGTACATCATCAATGCTAAATGCCACTTTATTTGTTTATTTGCAACGTTAATTTAACCGTAGATAGCACTAAGTAGGTATTTCTAACTTTTTTGTTTTTAAAAGAGTTTTTTCTCATTTCCTAGTAACCACATAAGTTTAAAAAAAAGGGTATGGTCAGATTCCATTTTTTACAAGATTTTCAATGAGTCCATACACGACATAGGTTTGCATTTGAAAAAAAAAGTTGGGAAGGGTTGCAGCTAAGGGGTTGAAAAAAAATATTTCATTTTATTGCCAAAAAATGCGTACAATTTAAAATCAATTGACGTGTGTCAGCGTTTTTTTCCTAAGTTACTGGTTAAAAAGATATTAATTTTATTTCGGAATTTTGCGCATCCATGTAATGTCATAGTTAAAATAAAAAAAAAATCTTTATTTAGACATGCAGTGCTATGATGTAACAGTCGGGTTATATAACCCCAGAGTTATATAACTCCACAAGACTTTCTTATTGCCACTATGAAGTAAGAAAAAATAATTCAAGAAATAAGAAGTTTTTGGTTAATAAATTATCAGCAAAATATTCTTTACTTATTTATATTATCTTTAAAACACATTAGCTTACATCACTTGCATAGAAACACCGATTTTTTGCCTTTTCTTTTTGTAAATAAACTTGACAGTTTATAAAATCAATCATGACAATCACTCAAAATTCGACTAGATTGCCATGGGATAACCCGTTATTCATTTTTTTCCGATGTTTAACTCTAAAGAATAACCTGGCTCCTCGAGACGCGGGTTAAATAACCCCGCTCGTTGTTAATGCTGTCTTATAAGTATCGATATCTTGTGTCAGTCCGGATCGTAATTTAAAAAATCGATAAAGTTAAATATCGTAATAAAAAAACTTCGTGTTTAAATTACCGCCTAAATTTTAAAATGGATTTCAGATGGTTTTGCGAATGACTTATAAAAATAACTTAATTATTATTACTATTAATCCTGACCAAAGCAAGTCATAACTTACATTTATTTAGTAATTTTAAATCACTTAAATTATTTAACACAAAAATTTAAAGTAATTTTCTTTAAGCACATACCTATAGAGGCAGCCTTACTGCTTAGCATTGCGATCAAGCGTGTGAAAGAGAAAAAATAGTATATCCTTCCCGTCCACCAATCAGCACGCTGGGAGAAAGAGAAAGGAACTAAACTTGTTCTTCTCTATCTTTCTCCCAATCACGCTGTTTGCACGGCCGAACGGCAAGGCTTCCTCTAGGTACGTCCAATTTATTTGATACTAAGCTTTCAGATTACACCTACTAACGTTAGCATTGCCGCTTGACTATGCAAATAAGCGTACCAGATAAAAATAAAATAACGGTATAACCTTTCTCTCTCGCTTCGCGTGCTAATATTTGTCGACTGCTTCTCCAATATTCAAAAGTTTCCGTCAACCACGCGAAGCGAAAGAAAAAGATTGTACCCTTATCTACTTTCTCACACGGCCTAGAAGGTATATGCTTACAGATTCTGGGCTTACAGCTTAGTATATCCGAGCATATATCTACAAGAGGCAGCCTTGCCGCTTGGTCATGCAAACAAGCCTGCGAGTAAAAAAGAAAATAAGGATATAATCTTTCTCTCTCACTGCGCCGCCCCGCTAATATGGAAAAGTTTCTACCGACCAATATTAGCACGCGGAGCGAGAGAGAAAAGTTGTACCCCTATTCACTTTCTCGCACGCTTATTCGCACGGCACAGCGGTAGTATATGCTTTAAGCATATACCTACTAGAGGTAGCCTTTCCGCTTGGCCGTACAAACTATGGCCGTGCGAACAACCTTTCTCTCTTGCTCCATGTGCTGATTGGTCAGCGATAACTTTTTAATATAAGCGGGAACTCCAAACAATATTAGCTATAGAGAAATAATATACCCTTATATTTTTTTTCACTTGCACACGTGTTTGCAAGGAAAGGCTGACTATAAAAAGTATAAATATGTTTAAAACTAAGTATCTTCGAGCATATACCTACTAGGGGCAGACTTGCTACTTGGCCGTGCAAACAAGCGTGCGAGTGAAAAGGAAAATATGGGTATACCCGTTCTTCCACTAATACTAAAAACTTAACGCCGAAAAATATCAACACATGAAGCGACAGAGAAATATTTTCCTTTTCCATCGCACGCTTGTTTGCACGGCCAAGTAGCAAGTCTGCCCCTAGTAGGTATATGCTTTGAGCATATATCTACTCAAGATACTGCGAACAACCTATTTTCTTTCTTAACGTGCTGATTGGTCAGCGAAAACATTTTAATATTGGCGGGGCCGTCGAACAATCAGCACGCGAAGCTAGAGAGAAAGGTTATACCCTAACCACAACTAAGGTTCGAGCATATACCTACTGACCAATCAGCCCGCAGAGTGGTGAATAAGCAGTCTGGAGCGCGAGAAAAAGTCTATAGACCTATTCTTTTTTCTGTCTGGCACGCTTGTTCGCACGACTGAGCGGCAAGGCTGCCTCTAGAAGGTATATGCTTCAAGATACTGAGCAAAAAATATCGATACCTATTTCTAAGATGGCAGGTCTGTTTGTTATTTAGTGATACCTTATACTTTTACTACAGCTCACGTAGTCCTAAAAATACACATAAGAGCGCTGACGTAAAACGTATATTCCGAAATGGCTTTCATAAATGACCGATTTCGACAACGTTAATCACAGATTGTGCTAGCTTCACAGTCGATAAAAAAGTTTTGCGTCAAAGTCAAACGTCAAATTTATCTATTTTAACCTCCTTACTTTTTTAAAATTTCTCATAAAAACAGGTTTTAAAATAAAAAAATCTGCAATTTTGTTTCTATAGTACTAGAAAATATCCACATGCCTAGTTTTTTTTTGTATATGTATGTGTGTTTGGACCTTAAATTGAGTTAGGTTATATTTATAAACATTTTAAATTTTGTGCCAACTAGTAAGAACACTAACAAAGTCGTTTCTGCAGATATTTCATGAGTTGCATCTTGCAACATGGTGGCATCACAGCACGGTTTACTTAAGAACAAATATTTAGAAATTTACTAACAAGTTAAAACAGTGTATCTTAGTATTTTTTTAAACTTTAGATTTGCCTATTTTACAACACTAAAATATGAACATTTCTACAGTCTACTTAAAGAACAAATCACATAACTGTGATCCAGTACATAGTTAGGTCACCATGTGTTAATTCCTTTATTTGTTATCTTTTTTACAAACATGTCATTAAACTTTAATTTAACTTGTTGCAACCTTATCAATTGACGCCCTACAAAAAATTCTTTGCAATAAAAAACCCTATCGCCAAGCATAAACCAAAAAAAAAAAAAATCATGATCATGCAGGAATGTGAAGTTTATATTTTTGTGTAATTATTAACTAAAAGAACCACTAACAGAGACTTTTTATTGGACACTACATATTTTTTTTTGGTTTAAGCTTGACGATAGAGTTTTTTTATTGCAAAATATATTTGTAAGGCGTAAACTAATAAAAATATTAGGATGACGACATATAAGGCGAAATTGTGTTAAGAAACGTAATTCTGTATCTTTAATAAAGTTGATATAATTTTTAAGATAAAATTTGTATACAAACTACATAACATTACAAAATTATCAGGAAATCTGATGCTAATTAGAGGCAGGGCTTGACAAAGTACGAAAAAATATTTTTGTGAAGACTCTTAATAAAAAAGTATCAGGGACAAAATAATATATTCAAAATGCCGCTTTTGTCGTTAAATCAGAAAGATACTAAATATCCGCAGTCCCGTCATATCTACTGAAATGAACTTCTTAGGGTTTGCAGTTGCATTTTCATGGTATTATTTTATTGTTGAACTCTTTGGATTTCTCATAGTTGTTTCAGGACCAGTGTTCATTTTCAAGATAAGGGTATTTTCACATACTTCAGATACAACAAAATTTCCTTTTAACGTCCTAAAAATAATTTAATTATTAATATAGGTTTATAAGCTTGGCAGTTACTTTTGTACTTTTTTGTTTATTTTTTCTTTATTGTGCATTAAAAAAATTATTAAAATTACTGCACATCTATAATATTAAAATGTATTTAGAAAAAACATATTTTTTTAAAAAGAAGTTTACCCAGAAAAATCTTTTATATACCATAAAGCTGTAAAAAAATCAATTTTAAAAATTGAATTCTTACAGTGAATACCTTTTGAAACTTAAAATTAAAAATTACTAGTCAGTCGGTTAAGTTAAGATATAAACTTTTAATGAAAATTATTCATATTTTTGTAAAACGTAAGTAAGTAATAATAATCTTTTGTTTTTTAGTTTTTATTATTTACTATTAATATACTCTAAAAATGTTTTATTAAATACCTAAAAAGTAAGTATTTTTAAAATTTTCTGTGTGTTGTTTTTTGATTATAAATAGTTAAGCAAATTATAATGTAATATGCATCTTAGAGAAATAAACAACTTTTAAGCACAAGTTTTATACATATATTTTGCAAAAAAAGCTCCCTACTTTAGTAAATACACAGATAAATATATTTAGGTTTAATTTACTTTTTAGCCAATATGACATTTCTTAAAAACAAAATTGCAATGATTGTAATATATTGTTCATTTTAAAAACATAAATATATTACTATTTTTAGGTAAGTAGTTGCCTATAATTCATGGAAGTATACTGTTAGGTGAAATTATTTTTATAAAAAAAACTTAATTTAAAGTTTGTCTTTTCACTTTTTTTCTACTAGAAGGGAAAAGTAAATAATTAGTTTCAAATAGCATATTTTCCAAATACTTTTTATGATAAAATATATTTAACGCTTATTAAAGTTCAAAATGAAAATGACTGACATAGTAAAGAACAAAAGTATAGAGGTTTCTCTTGTCGAACACAATGTAGTATGTGTGTATTATTTTGTGCATAAATGTGGCACTTAAACAATTATTTTCACTAAAACTAGATCATTGATAAGTTTAAGTAGCAGAATTACACTGTATTTTAAGTTCTATTTGTTATAAATGGTAACTTATGATGTAGAAAAATGCTTTTTGCAACCAGGTATCAGGTTAATGCCTAATGTATTACCAAATTAATTTAGTAATCTATAATATATAAATTTAATATTGGGGGAAAACAAATACGCAACTAATTTTGTAATTAAATTATTACTTAACGTAGCAAAATACGTCTTGGTAAAAAGATATCTTTTAAATGAAATATTTGCCACTTATATATATATATAGGTAAGTAAACATATTTTACTAACCAGAACTTAAGGGATACAAAGATCAACTATTCCAATAAATTTTATACACATTCATTGCAAATACATAAAAAACTTGTGTAAATGGCTTTCTTTGTTGCAACTTTAATTTAATTAGCCTCAAAGATAAATTTTTCTGTAGTGCTCTGGAAAATCTTCATCTTTGTTATTAAATAACTATGTGATAAATGTCATTGGCTAATTTATCTACTTAGTGGGTATTTCCTCTAGTGTTTTTCATTTTTTTATTTACTCCTAACAAACTAAAACATAAAAAAAGAGTTTTTATATGTTTTGATCATCAAAATTCTACTTTTTATGGTACTTACATCATATTTATTTTTTGGCCTTTATTAGTGGTTTATTTCTTCTGCTTCTACGACGACAAAAACACTTACACAGCACTAATAAATGGCAAAATGAGTTTCTTTTGATTCCCAGAAGTAGAACGTATAGTTTTTCGAGGCCTTAGCAGCAATTTCTTATAATCTTTAGTACCAAAACGCGAGTTTATTTTACAATGCCAAAATAACGCCAAAATTTAAATAAGGTTAGATTGTCAACTTGACAATTTCAAGGTTTCTTTCGTTTGTCATTTAGTTCGAGGTTCGAGCAAATGGGATTTCCGAAATTTAGGATTTTATTTTGATTATCGCATCTTGTTTTTTTGATGGAAATTCCGAACGCATGAGAGTTATATAACCCGGGGGTTATTTAACTCTAACGTTACATCATAGGCATTATGATATTTAGAATTGCACAATACGTTAGATCTCTTACATTTACAACAAACCACAACTAACCGCAAGTATAAACTTATTTAAACGTGTTACAAGTACAGTCGACGTTTGACCGAGTCTGCCAGTCGCTTCTAGAATCGACTAGGCAAAGCCCGAAACAGATTATTTTACTTTCGACGTTTGACTAAAAAGTTAGGAACTTCTAGGTTTGACTAAAAATACTTCAGTCAAAGGCCAAAATTGGAACTTATTTCGGGCTCAGCCCAAAGGCTTTGGTCAAACCTAGGATAAACCAATCATTTCGCGAGACTGCATATCGACCTTTGACTATGACCTATATACAGGGTAAGTCTGTGAAGTGGGACCCCCCCCTTTATTCCTTTAAATATTCAAATTGGAAAAAATGTTTTATACAAAAATATTTTAGTTTTTGCGAACAACGCTATGTATACAGGGTGTATCAAAAAGCCCGTACAAGGACAAAGTTAATTTTTTTAAATGACTCCTTATATTTTTTGGTACATTTTTGTTTTCTACATAAAATTCTAGATATTTTTTATCTGGCATATCATATCCCTGTATTCAATTGTTTACAAGATATTCTCACTTAAATACAAATATAGAATGAAAAAGTCCGCTCATCTCTCAATGTTGTTTTACGTTTCTATGGTATTAGTAGAGTGACAAAACACCCTTAGTAATAATTAATAAGTAATTAGATATCAATGAGTAGAAATAGCTAAAACCTTAAACAAGAAAAAAACGATAAAAACAATTTTTTTTCAGATTAATAAAACTGTCATTATGACATTTTTATTAATCTCTATAGCATATATGGTTATTATGCAACTCTCAAAAAACCGCTGAAACCATAGAAACGTTAAACAACATTAAAAGATGAGCGGATTTTGCCCTTCTAAATTTGTATTTAAATCCGAATATCTCGTAAACAGTTGAATATAGGGATATGATATGCTAAATAAAAAATATCTATAATTTTATGCAGAAAACAAAAATGTAACAAAAAATATGGGGAGCCATTTAAAAAAATGAACTTTGTTCTTGTACGGACTTTTTGATGCTCCCTGTATACATAACGTTGTTTGCAAAATATAGAGCAGCAAAAACCAAAATATCCTTGTATGAAACATTTTTTCTCAATTTAAATATTTAAAGCAATAAACGGGGTCTCACTCACAGACTTACCTATATATATATATATATATATATTATATATATATATATATATATATATATATATATATATATATATATATATATATATATATATATATATATATATATATATATATATATATATATATATATATATACATATACAGTGTGTCCCAAATTGGGCCTACATGTATTGGTAACTCGGGAACCATTGAGCTACAGTGTTGGTTAAATTAGGAAAGTTTTAGGCAATTTAATTGCAAGATTAAATCTGCTTTCAGATTTTATTTCTCTTTTATGGTTTTTGAGATAATTAAGAAAAACCAAAATGGTGCATTTTTTGCCTGTAGCTCGCAAACTACCAATTTTACGGTTTTAAGATTACTACATTATAAGAACACTTTTTTAAGAAGATTTTAATAATGTAAAAATATTTTTCTAACTTTATTTGTTCTTAAGATATTTACCCAAACTTTGGATTTTCATACGGACGCCATATCGGATTTTTACATTTTTGGAAAGAGCTCTTCAAGAGCTTTTCATTGATGTATCACAAGTCTAGGTTTTTAGATTGCTTAAGCTCTAAAAACGATAATTTTTGTTTATTTGATAGTAGGCTTAGACTAGACTGCGTAATGGCCGCCCCTTTTCATAAAAAACAAATAATACGCATATTATAATTTAAATAATGTAAATGTCAAAATTAGCGTGCTTCTTATTTCTCGTTTAGAAACGCCTTTAACAAAAATTTAAGTTTTAATATTTAAAGTATTTACAATAATTATTCTTAATTATTCCAATAATTAAAAGGTGGATATCCTAGAAATTTATTTTAAATCTAACAGAAATACAGAAGCTGCAGCACTTGCATACAAAGAACAATTTCCGGAGCGGCAACAACCTAACCAAAGATATTTTAGATTCTTAGTTACCAACTTGTTAGCCTATGGATCTTTTGGGAAACCGAATCCCAAAACTTATACAAAAAATAATAAAGCAAGAGAGGCGGTTATAATGGAAAACGTTAGAGATGATCCCACAACATTGGTTTGAAAAGTGGAAGAACAGACAACAATTCCTAAGTCATCTGTGCATCGGTCTTTTAAAAAATCACCGTTTTTATCCATACAAACCACGTATTGTCCAGGGTCTTCAGGGGAATGATTTTAATAGACGAATCACCTTTAGTCAATGGTTTATTACTAAATGTCAACAGATACCCAATTTCCAATCCAAGGTTCTCTGGACAGACGAAACCCGGTTTACATATTGTGGAGTTTTTAATAGGTACAATTATCACTGCTGGGATACAGAAAATCCACATTATTTAGAAGAGAGACGGCTACAAACAAAGTTTGGCTTTAATGTCTGGTGTGGCATCATAGGTAATTTAAAATGCACCTTTAATTTACGTCTCACAATTTGATAAAACATTTATTTTTCTGTTTTAGACAACCGTTTAATTGGACCATTTATTTTTGAAGAAACTCTGAATGGAGATAGGTATTTGCTACTCCTGCAAGAACAGATTTTACCGACCATTAGAAATACAGTTCCGCCAAATAAAATGAATAATTTGTGGTTCCAGCAAGACGGATGTCCAGCGCACAGTACCAGGGAGGTGATGGAGGTCCTTAAAAATACCTTTAATGACAACATAATCTCTGATAATGGGCCAATTGTTTGGCCAGCTAGATCACCGGACATCACACCCCCTGATTTTTACCTATGGGGACACGTAAAAAATGAGGTGTACGAGTTTTCTGCGCCCGAAACTAGGCTGGAACTAGAACACAGGGTACGGGATGTGTTTGCTTTCATCAACCGAAATACGTTACGCCGAGTACCCGCAAGGTGTTGGAAAAATGCGAGAAATGTGTGGAAAATGGAGGAAGACATGTACTGTGATTTTTTTTCTTGTTTATTGATACATTTTTGTTTTACAGTTGTATTTAATTATTATCAGTTTAGGGTAATATTAGGAAGTATTAATTTTTCAAAAAGCATCACTTTTTTTTGTATAAGTCTTGAATTTCGCTCTCCCGCCGTCATGGCCCACTAATAACAAAATTAAAGAGCCCTATAGCACTTTTACAATACAAAATGTTAAATTGTCAATTATTTCGAAAACTATGCATTTTTGGGAATAGACCACTTAATACAAAGTTACCATATTTTTTAATGCTAAATACGATAAAAATATAAAAGTAGGGGGTTTCCATTTAAAAAAATTGACTTTTTACGTTTTTTATCACCTAATTTTTGTACTTAATTTTTAGTCACCCTGTATTAATTTACACCTAAAATATCCACTTAATATACAAAATTGGGCCTCTTTTTACAAGGAATTCAATTAAATTAAAAAATAGAGTATGCAATGCATAGGCAAAATTTCTCCTTATTTTGGGGTCTGCAAACGTCATTTTTGACATAAAATTCAAGATATGTCGAAAACGGTTAGACTTAGGTATAGGATATTATACACAAGATATATCTATAATTTTCTGGGGAATCCAAAAATGCAAAAATATATAGGGTGTTCCATTAAAATTAAGGAAGTTAGCATCGACTTCCGGTACAACCGGAAGTGCCACCATCTTGAAAATATTTTGGACGAGTTGCTCTCATTGATATTAGTAAACTACCAAATTTTCAAAATTTTCCGTTGCTAAGTTTTTGAGAAATCGACCGCGTCGGTTCCTTCGTGGAACACCCTGTATATATATATATATATATATATATATATATATATATATATATATATATATATATATATATATATATATATATATATATATATATATATATATATATATATATATATATATATATATATATATATATTGGGTGTTTCTCAAAGGTGGTTCCCCTATAACTTTTTTATTTTTTAAGATAAAAAAATGAAATTTGGCGCGTCGATATATGACCTAGAAATGCATTTAATGACGTATTCAATTGTTTCTGAAGATTTCCGGTGTCACCGGAAATGACCTCAACTTTTTAATTTTAAATGGAACACCCTATATTTTTTTCACCTATTTGATAGAAAATGACATTCTAAATACAATGACACGCCATATGTCAACTTTTGACATTTTACTTTTAAAATATTTAATTTTATTAAATCCAATCTAGAGCGTCATGACGTCGTTAAAACAACCCATTTTGAGTCAAGGAGGCGTGAAAAAATAGTTTTAATTATCTGACGTATTTTATGTCTTTTCCAGAAAGTTAAAAAGATTCCAAAATTTTATTTCTAGGCATAACTCAATTTTTTCAAATGGAACGATAGTGGCTCGTTGGCATATTTAAAAAGAGCATTTTTTTGTGAATAATTTGATATTTTTAAAGAAAAATGTCAAAAGTTGACAGTGTCATTGTATTTAGGATGTCTTTTTCTATCGAATAGGTAAAAAAAATACAGGGTGTTCCATTTAAAATTCAAAAGTTGAGGTCATTTCCGGTGAAACCGGAAATCGTCAAAAACAATTGAACACGTCATTCAATGCAATTTTAGGTCACATATTGATGAGCCAAATTTCATTTTCCCACTTTAAAAAATAAAAAAGTTACAGGGGGGAACCACCTTTGAGAAACACCCGGTATATATATATATATATATATTATATATATATATATATATATATATATATATATATATATATATATATATATATATATATATATATATATATATATATATATATATATATATATATATATATATATATATATATATATATATATATATATATATATTAAAATTTATTATATAAATATTATAATAATATTAAAATTATATATTATATATAATATATATATATATATATATATATAATATATATATATATATATATATATATATATATATATATATATATTATATATATATATATATATATATTATATATATATATATATATACGACCTTCAAAAATTTACGCTATCACCCTCATAAAGGTCCCATTTGATGAAAAACATCCCCATTAAAATTTTATTTTGATCGGATAACGGGAAGGGGTGCCGCACGCAACGTCAATTCTGGTAAAAATACGAAATTAATTCCTGATTTTGAAATTATATCTTGTATTTGTAAGGGCAAAATGTTTATAAAATAATATTTTGATATCCTAAAATCAAAATTAGAGCAAGATATATTTCTTTAATAAAACAGTAATATTTATGCTTAATTGCTTAATAATAAATTGTAAAATAACACACATAAATATGTTCTATAGTTTTGTGGCGGAATCATGTTTCAGTTTGTTTTATTGGGAATACTCGCCTTACTACTTTTTGGAAAATGAGACCCCTTCGGTCCAGATCCCGGGGTAGACGGGCTGACCCTGTCCAGCCCTATTGACCCCTACGAACTTTCAGATCGTCTGCAACAAAAAAGAAGAAAACCTCCCACAAATACTAGTATACGTTTCGGGGGCAAATGAGCCACCGTTGTCAAGACAGAAACTAAAACAAAAAATTAAACTAAATTTTAAAAAGTTTTTGGTCTAAAAACTTAGGAAATTCTGATAGCTTACTTATTACTGACGTTTTGTCATAAATGACACTAGGTTATTTGACTGGTGTATGTATAGTATTAAAAAGACCAGAAAGGTGGGTGGTATGGTGTGTAAATTGATTTTATTTTTATTTATTTATTTTTTGTTTTTGTTTTATGGCCTCGGGTTCTGTTTTAAGTTTACCTGAATTAACTTCAGCATCAAGCATAGGTAACCATGTATTATTTAAATTAACAGATATTGATTCTACACATCTGTCTTTATTTATTAAAATACTTCACTTTACTTTATTTTACGTTTTTTGAACAAGTTTTCTTTGCTAAAATGCTAGAAGCATCCCAGTTTATTATGTGGTTATTATCAAATGCGTGTTGACAGATTTTTTGGAATTCTGTGTTTCTAATATATGTTCTATGTTCTTTTATGCGTTTGGCTAATGGTCCGGAAGATTCACCTATATAAAATTTATTACATTCACATTGGATCTTATAAATGACATTTTTTGTGTTTTCGTTTATATTGTATGGTTTTGTTTTTGTTACTTGGGATCCAATGGTGTTTTGTGTTTTAAAGATAGTGCGAATATTATTTTTATTACCCCTTTATTAAATTTTATTTGATGAGCCAGGAATATTTGGTAAAAATAGATTTGTAATGGGTCTATTTTGATTTTGTCTTAAACTTGATTGTTCAAATTTTAGAAAGCATTTGTTTATAAAATCAGGAAGATAATTATTTTGAACTAAAAGAGACAATACCATAAAATTTTTTCCTGCAGATAAAGGTAATGCAACAGTAATAATAGACTGTGATATGTTGTCACGCAATAGCTTTAGCCCAAGTGTTTTAGCCTAAAAACACTTTTCCAACTTTTATTTGGCCGTTGGCAGCCTTTAAAAAAAAATTATTATTTATTTTTTTTTAAATAAAATTAATAACAATTAAATAGCAAAAGTACAGTAAAGCTGAAGGTGAGTAGCAGAGAGAGCGTGCAAAAATGCCCTAACTCATTTGCCGGAGAGTAGGGGGGGTTAAACTGGGCCCACTGCTTTTGGTGCCAGGCCTAGCAGAGACCTTCCAAGATTTAATTGGGAACTCTCGTTCAACTTTACTACCACTCAAAGACAAGAAAAACTTTACTAAACAATATTAACATTAGAAAAAGAAGACACTAGGCGAGCCAAATAAAACACTATATCTAAAACAAATAGTTAATATAATTTATTATAAATTTGTAATTTAAAGTTTACACAAAAAAAAGAAAATCAAAATAAAATGGTGAATGCGCTGAATAACTGTTAAATTTTCTATACTAAGATGAAAAGAATAAATTTTTAAATATAAGTCTACAAAAAAATATATAAAATTAAAAATATATAAGAATACCGCTTAATTATTTAATTAACAATAATTAATGACCAGGTGCACCATTTGAAAACCAATAAGAATATAGATTTACCAAAAAAAAATAATATATTAAAAATATAAGAAAAGGCCGCAAATAATTTAAAAACAATGTGGTAAAAAATTTAAACGGTAGAGTCCTAAATTCTAAATCGAAAAGTTATAAATAAGAATAGTTAGTGTGTTAATTTTAATGTTGCCTGTTTTGTCGATTCCAAGTGATGGCGTGTGTGCCAGCCACTACACCGTGAAGAGCGATGGTGTCCAAAACTACAGACAACACATTGACCAGTTAAATGGTCACTATCTCTGACCCGTCCCAAGAAAACTTCTACCAAATTGATGGCCCCTCTGAACCAAAGCGAAAACTGTTACAAAAATTAATGGCCCATGTGAGGAAAAATGGCCCGTCCGAAGAACCCTACAAAATTCAATACTAATTAAAACCCAATAAAACGTAAGATAATTAAGCGACTTTAAAAATCCCAAGAAAATTCCCTCAAATCCCATACTGTATGTGTTCCATTAAAAAAAAATTAATAAAAGGAAACTCCAAAATCTGGTGCTTGGTTCGAGACCTTTCAGTAAACAAAAAAAATAATTACTTATTAAGTAAGCAACGTTAATTAAACATATAACAATAAAAAATCTTATTAAATTAAGATAACAAAAAAACTTGTTTTAGTAAACTAGTTTACAAAAAAATTATGCCCTATTCCATTGGCAGCAAAAAAAAGAACATATTCCCTAGCTACCAAAAGTTAATTAACAATCACTTAACTAGTGTAAAATAAAAGGTAATATATCCATACGATTGTATTTAATCGTAGGTAAAAGACCAAAACATATTTATTGATCTTTATTTTTACTTGGCAAAACAAATAATAAGTAGGTTTTTGACTGATAATTTAAATAGATCAATCACGATATATTTACTTGTTTGCTTTTTTTTGTCTTAAAAAAAAACACTCTATCTTGTAGAATTAGAAGATAACAACAAAATAAAAATAGCTTAAATATCATTGATAAATGATAATTAAATAAGGTAAAAAAAAAAAATAACTAATTTTTTGTTAAGTATAACAAAAGCCTCTCCGGCCTACTAAATTGACAATTTAAATAATAAATAGGTCTCGAACAGTCACCCAGATACTTATACCCTAAATAAAAGTCTCAAAAAGAAAAATTGTGACAAGAAAACTTAGTAATTAAAAATTTATTACCAAAAGAAGGTAATTTAACCCAAGAAAATTAATTAATACTAAAAGAAACAAAGAATATATACACAAGCGCCATCTAACGGCGATTTATTAAAACTTTAACGCTAATTAGAGTAGCCAATTAACGTAACTGTCAAAAAAAACAACAAAAAAGAATAATTCAATAAAACTGCGATTTTCGCAATAAATTGGCCACAACAAACCCCTTAAATTGGTGTAATTAGGGTAATTAATAATTAATTCTTACTGAAATTCGACTTGCCCAACGCATGACGTAATATATAGAAAAAATAATGAAAATCCCCTGAACCACCAGCGCGTCTTAAGAAAACCCAAATAAATCTATTAATGTACCGTTTTATACGGAAAATACTCAGTTAGAATAAGTCTAGAAGAACTTACTCAAGATGTTAAGGGGTATTTTCAACTAACACGTGATCCATGCGGCGTCGAACTGCAAGTCCTGCAATGCAGATTTCTTTCCCGAAACAGCCAAAAAGGCAACGTAAACTAACAAAATTCACACAAAACCAAAGGTAACTTAAATCGGGAAAGATTTTTGGGAAATTTGCAGCACAAATCCTATAAAGATGGCTTGAATACCAGAAGCTGCAAATTTTCCTAGTTCACAGCTTGAAGAATGACGTGAAAGTGGTAAAACATGGCCGTTGGCCCTTTGTCCATCTCAAAAAGCAACAGTGGGCGCACGCACAATGCTGCTAATTCTAGGAATTTTCTCGCCGCTAAATTGGCAACATCGTTACAAATTTTGAGTTGCCTACCCACGCTGCCCAAATAACATTTAGTACATAATACTACGAGGGGTAAAAGCAACGTAAAGCATAAGGTAGGATACCAAAGGCGATAGAAAAACAGAAGTAACCCGGCAATTACAATAAAATTTGGAGCCTTTTGCCAAAAATAAACTGCAAAAAAAAATGAAAACCGACCTGCATTAAGGTAAACAAACTAGATTATTAAAAACAAACGTAGGAATAAAAACTAACCGTGACAATGTATGATAATAAAATATTATCTTTTTTAACTCGTTCACTGCGAAACCAGTTAGTGTCCTGTTCAAAAACACGGAACCAGACGCATGTGTCGGGTAAGTGTTTTTTTCATTGCGGCGGTACCAGACACATATGCCTGGTGTGTATGGCCCTTTTTTTCATATTATTTTTCAAAATCAGTTTAACTAATAACATGTATTTTTGCATTTTTGTCTTAAAAAATATAATAGGATTATCGGGTTTTAGCCGTTTAGAGCTAATTAAAAGAATATGGAAAATATCGCTAATTAAATTGGACAGATTTATTTATAAAAAACGTAAGTGTAAGATATTCACAAAAATGAAAAATAAAAGAACACACCTATTAAACAAAAGAAAATGAAACATTAACAAACATAAATATTTTGTTTACAATTTTGATTATAATTTACTATGCTTTTCATTAAAGCACGAGAGGCACATTGCTGGTTTTAGATCACAATCAGCACAGTAACTTGACACTTTGCTAACTTTTTTGTCTGCCTCTTTACTGGATAATATAGCTCTTAGCTTTTTATAGCAGCCTACACAGTTTCGACGCCGTTTTCTTCCAGGTCCTTGTTCATAAGCAAATGTATGTATCCTTTTGGGTGTGCAAGCTGACCTTACATTCTGTTCAGAATCTTCATCCACTAGCGCCATTGCTAGGTTCTCTCTAAACTGGAGCATGCTAAGGCTTTTATTGTTTTTATTAGATTCATTAAAAACCACATGAGAATTGACAATGGTAGTTCCCAAAAGTAATTCAAATGCCGTTTTTCTGTACCATTTAAGCCCTTTTCGTAAAGCTGTATAGTAAGAGGACATTTGATCACTCAGATCAACACCTTTTTTGGCTTTATTATAGTCAATGACACATTTAGGTTTAAGAACTGCCTCCGAAGTTCTGTTTTTTTTTACCAGTATCATACAAATTGAGATCATGGTCCTTTTTATTAGATGATATCATAAGAATGGGCCTTTTGCCTTGCCACTTTATTATTTTAATGCCCTTTCCATTATGTACTCCTATCACTTCATTTTTTTTAATACGATGATTAATAAACTCTTTTGGTAGACCTCTCCTGTTTGATCTAAGTGTACCACAATAAAAAGTTTTCTTTGCTTAAAGTTTTTTTACAAGTGGGACCCCTGAGTAAAAATTATCACCGTATAAGATGCGACCCGAATCAAGCAAATGATCCAAGAGGTTCATGACTACTTTTAATGTATGTGTGTCGCTGCAATCGTTTTGATTATTCTCCTTACCACAATATACATTTATATTTATGGTATAACCTTCTAAGGTACACAACTTATATAGCTTAACGCCGTACTTGTGTCGTTTGTTTTTAAAATATTGGCGTATACCTAAACGCCCTCTCCAAGGAATCATACTTTCATCAATGACAATTTCTTTGCCTGGTGTTAAAATATTTTGGTATCTAGTATTAAGCAGAGCCAAAAGGGGTCTAATACGAAAGAGCCGATCTTGGGAACCAGGTAAATTTTCATTGTTGTTAAAGAATCGGTATCTAGTTATTTTTGATGTAATATATTTATTATGATAAAGGTCATGTTTCGACCAGTAAAGATTAATTGTTGGAACTCTTACTAATCCCATACATAAAATTATTCCAAAAAATTTATACATTTCCTGGTTGTTAGTATCTGTCCAAGACTTGATGCGTGACTTGTTCTTTCGACTTTCAGCAGCTAGCTGTTGTCGAGCATACCTGTTTGTTTCATTTACTATTAGGTTTATCACTTCCTCATCTATGAAAAGTTTAAATGTGTCTAAGGGACTGCTGCACATGGTTGGATCCACATTAATCTTTTGCTGGAGACAGTATTCCGCCATGTTCAGCGCATTATCCATATCCATTGGTAGCCAAACGTCAGTATGAAGACTTTCTATAAAAAATGACAGATAATTTTAGTACTTATAGAATTTGTATTTTTTCGTTAGAATTATGATAATAAAAAAGTAAATAAGGTACCTAAAAATTCATTAGCCTCATTTATATTTTCTTCTGCATTACTTTCGTCCACAAAATCATAACCAAGTTGTTCATTATCGCTATTAGAGGCAAGCGACTCTTGATCGGAGGTAGTTGAAAGTGAACTTGGCTCATAGTCAGGATCTGAGCTTGAGTGAGTCCCGGTAAATGGATCTTCTGGGTCACTTCCAATGTCCTCATTTTCACTGGAGTTGCCACTTTCAAGTGATTTTTCGATTGGGATTCCTATCATAGAGACATAATGTGGCTCAATGGATATAGACAACTTTTGATTACTCGTTGTAGGATTTACGTTATCTATCTGCAACAAAATTTTTATCAGAATTTATCCTAGTAGAAATTTTATACTTAAAAACATTTGCATTTTATTTACCTGTACACCAGTAAATTGAACTAGGTCTGGTGAATTTGATGTTACAAAAGTTTTTTTTGATATATCTGCTGGTTTTTGTATATTTGGAGTGGTGCCTACGTCTATTGATTCCTATAAAAAAAATGTTTATGAAGTAGAGACGTATAGGTTACGAAATTTTAAAATTACCTGTAATCCCGCAGATCCACTAGGTACATCCCCAAGATTAGGACTATCAATATTCCTATTTTGTTTTAATAATTCAAATATTTTTTGGCGTCTTGAACCCATTTTATACCAAAATATTTGTAATAGTACACCACTACACCACAACACTGCATATAACTACGTAAAACACATGTGAATGCTGTACCAGTTACATGTGTCCAGTACCGCACAGAAGTAAAGGTGCGGTTACACGGCGTGTGGATTGGCACTCCACATTCCACACTTCAGGCGTGTCAATTCACACGCCGTGTAACGTCTCGTGCTGTTACACGGCGTGTGGATTGACACGCCTGGGTGTGGAGTGTCAGTGTCGCGCCGATGCGGTTTTTGACAATAGCTGTCAGACGACCTACGAATTGACAAACGCCGGTCCCCAGGCTTGGCTTCATTTCGAGATGTCGGTTCGTCGAAAATGGACGATTGGTTGTGCAGCAGCTTGCTATATTTTATTGGATACTAACATTGCGATCAAAAGAAAAGAAAACGATGGTGGGTGGGGTCCCGTAACAAAAGTCGATCAATGTAAGTTGTAAAATTGCACAAAAGGTATTTTTTTACTGATGTATTTTTCAGATACAATGCTACCGATATGCTTGCCAATTTTATTAGGGAACCCTCTGGAAAATTCTTTAATTTCTGTCGAATGTCCGCAACGGACTTTGAATTTTTCATAAACAAAATTGGCCACTGCATACAGAAGACGGACACAAATATGAGAAAGAGCATCTCTGTACAAGAAAGACTGGCTGTAGCACTAAGATTTCTAGCTACGGGCGACAGTTATGTAAATTTATCATATTTATTCAAATTTTCTCGACAGACGGTTTCTAAATGCGTCGATGAAGTTTGTAATGCACTGATAGAGACATTACGAGGAGAAATAAAGGTAACTATTAGTCTAATAATTATTGATATAAATGCATTATTTATTAATTCAGTATTTTATTAATTTACATTAAAAAAAAACATAAACTTAAACTTAAACTTTTTTGTAAGGAACAGGACAAAATGTAATACCGAAACTATAATTCCTACTGTTTACTCTTTTAACAAATTATAAATCTAACATAGAGTCAGACAAAAATTCCGGGGATAAATGGGAACGAGAATGGGAAGAAAGCGGAATTTCAGGGTGTGATGGTGAATGTGGGGTAATGTCAGAGGAAAATCCCTTGGGAGACTTAGAGACAGAATGGGGAGAAGGTGTTTCTGGGGATGGTTGAGAGTGAGAATTATTAGAAGTAGAGGAAAATTCTAGGGATGCCTGAGATTGATACTGGGGAGAGTGAATAAATCCTGATGATTGGTGAGGGTTAGAAACGGGAGAATGCGGAAATTCTGGGTATGCTTGAGAGCGAGATTGGGAAAAGGGAATAAATCCTGATGATTGCTGACGGTGAGGACGGGGGTATGCGGAAATCCTGAGGATGCTTGAGAGTGTGATTGGGAGAGTGAATAAATGCTGAGGATTGTTGAGGGTTAGAAACGGGAGAATGCGGAAATCTTGGGAATGCTTGAGAGCGAGATTGGTGGTGGGAGAGAATAAATCCTGAGGATTGCTGAGGGGTGAGAAAGGGGAGAATGGTAGTGGTAAGAAGGTGGAAATTCTGGTGATGGTTGAGATTGAGTAAACAGAAATCGTGTTTCAGATGGAAATGATGAAACTTGGTGTTGTGAAGTCACTAGACGCTTTTGTTGTTGCTTATATTTAAACATTAGGCAGTCTATATCATACATGATAATGTCACGCATGTTATTGTCAAAAGCTCTCAGCTTTTGACACAACAATTCGCAAAACAAGGAACATTCATCTTCTTCAGGCTTGTCACGCATGGCTTTCAAAAAATTATACGCTTCTTCTTTCCGTTTCGTATCTTCATCAAAGCTACGTTTTTTTCCCTTGACACTAGTTGGTGCTTGAAAGGTGTTACAATCTGAATTGCTTGAGGTTAGAATTTGTGAGGTTTCCTTGCTTGCACTATTTTCCTGTAGATCCGCGTTGTTAACCGTTTCATCTTCATATTCCCTTTCTTGAGATTGTTCCTAAAAAATAAAAGGCGTTCATTTTTTATATTAAAAAACTTAATAGGATTGTTATACCATAAGAAAGTTTCATTTCTATAAAAAATTAGCTGGAAAGTAAAGGCCTAGTCACCCGTTTTAATTAATATAATATACAGCGTGTTAATTAAGTATGTACCTTAAATATAAGAATCGATTGTTTGAGTGATTTGAAGACAAAAAAAAAATCATTTGAACAATGGGGCCGCAAATCCTTAATTTTCAAGATACAGGGTATTAAAGTTTTTAAAGAAAAAGTTTATTTTTTATTATACCTAACTCTGATACCATTTTAGTTATTCTTAAAGAAATTTTGTACACATTCTCTAATAGACCTTGACATAGGGTACTGTTAAGTGGTAATTTTTTTCTGGTATTTGGAGGTATACACCTAATTAACACCCTGTATATTTAAGGTAATCAATACTTTTGAGAGTACCCTTTTTTGCAGATGCCTACTACTCCAGAAGGATGGATGAAAATCGCGAAAGAATTTGAAGAAGCTTGGAACTTTCCTCATTGCCTCGGCGCCATCGACGGAAAGCATGTGGTAGTTCAGTCTCCACAACATAGTGGCTCAGAATTCTACAACTATAAGGGCATTTGGAATAGCGGATGCTAATTATTGTTTTACTTATGTGGATGTGGGATGCCAGGGTAGAATTAGCGACGGAGGAGTTTTCCGAAATTCGACATTTTTTCAAAAACTTTCTCAAAAACAGCTAAATCTTCCACCAGATGCTCCACTGTCCGAGCAAAATGAACCTGTACCTTATACATTTGTAGGAGATGATGCATTTGCCTTAACAAAGACTATGATGAAGCCTTATGCTGGTGTTTATAAGAAAGGAACCAAGGAGAGAATTTTTAACTATCGACTCTCGCGGGCTCGGCGTATTATAGAAAATGTGTTTGGCATTATGTCAGCTGTTTTCAGGATACTTAGAAGGCCGATACTATTATCACCAGAAAAAGCTACAAACGTCGTAATGACTTGCGTCTTACTTCATAATTTTTTGAGAAGAAGTAAGACTTCGAGGTCATTATATTCACCAATGAGTTCATTTGAGACCGAAACAGATGGCAAATTTCCAAGTGGATCATGGCGAAATGAAGCAGATTTTCTCACATCCATGTTTCCACTTCGTAAAGTGGCTACAAAGGAGGGAATTGATGCCAAAAAAGTGAGAGATTCCTTCGCAGAATATTTTAAAACGTGTGGAGCAAGCGAAGAATCAATCTTTTTAAATTTTTACACCTTAAAAAAACTTAAAAGTATATGTGCCTAAGATTCTGAAATCACTTATTAAATATTTTTAAACAATTTATGGCAACCTTTACTAAAAAGAAAACATTTTTCTGCATGTTCTATATTTAAAAAAAATAAAAGCCATAAAAAATTAAGGGGTCTGTAGAAGGAATATTGCCGAATGAACATAGAAGTTTAATAAATTCCTATTTTATTATTGTTTTAATTTGGAAAGTTATTGTTTATATTACTTAAAAATTATAAAATATGTTTAAAAAATATACGTTACAAATAAAGTTGTCATATAATTGCATTTTTTTTAATGCATTACATTAATCTAGGAGGCCCAAAACGTGTATTTTCGCAAAAATCTCATAGGATCATTGTTTTGCACGAATACAATACTTTCCTTTGCAAGGAAAGTAAAAATGGCGTCTCAGGAAAATCTAAAAAATCGAGCGGCATGCAATGACATACATGATAATCTTTAAAATTAAAAAATACCTTAAATTTTTTTAGTCATGTTTTATTTAGTAAAGTAGTTAGGTACTTACATCAGAATTTCTTGTTTCTCTTGGAGCATATACGGATCGTAGAAATTTTGCCATTTGCTCGTAAGCAAACCAGTCTGGCTTATAAATGTCATCAGCACTGGATCCTGTCTTCATGGTGGCCTTTACTTTAGCGTGTAATTTTCGGAAAGTGCCCATTAGTGAATCCTTTTTTTTTTAGTTCGCCGATTGTGCAATTAAGACTAAATTTTTGTTGTATTCGTATCCATGCATCATGGACAATATTTCGGTCTTTATGATTCTCCTCCTTTGGGTTCCATATTACCCGTTCTTCTTCATAAAGATTTAAAAATTCTAAAATTTCTTCCTTTGACCACGACATCGCTTCTGACTTAACACTCGAGCTTTTTAAATCGGCAAAATACCATAGAAACGTCCTGGCTTTCCACTCGCAAAATTCTTACCTGGATTAACCTTGACAAAACCAAAATGAAAAAACTACAGCGACAAAAATATAGGCAGAATAAAAATAGGAATAGACACAAAAATACTTAAAATTACGACCTATTCGCATCGTTCCTCCACAGTGTCCGCCATTTCTAAACAAGGAGTTGGGTTCTAATGGTATTCCAACATTTAATGCGGCAGCTCCCTCCACTTGCACTCAATATAGTCAAATAGAAAACCATTCCTCAGTACTTGAGAAAATTGAAGAAAAATTAAATATTATTTCATACCATAACTGCACATTTAATATAAATAATTATAACAAATAAATAGCTTTGTTCTAATTCTATGTAATAAATGTTTTGGTGTTAAAAGGACTTTGCTTGTCTAGTGAAATAGTCATGTGGAATATTATTCGAGTGAAAATTTTGAGGCCAAATTTTCTTCTGCTTTTATTAAAGTTTGTTGCTTTCAGGCAATTTCGCGAATGACATGTTTGATAAAATCACGAGCCATCCGGCGCCAAGCACATTCTTATACCAGTCAAAAATTTTGCCGGCAAAATTTTTCTCTTAATGATATTATATATGAAAAAATATTATCATTTGCTGGCGATAACTCACGCGGTCGCGCCGTCTGACTGCATTCGCATTCCGCGCCGCGTGTTTGCTTTGATGTGTGTACTTTTTTTTTTATCTTGGGACAGTCCACGAAGGCTAAGGCCTAAGTACTAACGTACCGTGGGTGTCTGGAGTGTGGTAAGAGGGAGCCTATTCACACGGGACTTGAATATTTGGAGATTTGGGGGAAAAGGGAAAACTTCTGAGGGTAGCAGGTTCCAAAGTCTGGACACTCTAGGGATGAAGGAACGAACGAAGTGGGAAGATCGGGGCCTCTCAAGTTGGACTGTAAAATTATGCATAGAAGTGGCACTACGTGTTGGCCTATTGGGAGCTACCAAAGAAGGAATTATACTGGCCAACTCTTCGGAGCAGAAGCCATGAAAGTACCTATAAAGAGGGACAGATCCCCCACAGCTCGACGGTGGGCAAGAGAAGGAAGCTTTTCTGTAAGTGTGGGATCATTAATAAGACGAACAGCCCTCCTTTGAATAGAGTCAAGAATGCTAAGTGTTGTGGGAGATGCCATTCCCCAGACATGAGCACAATATTCTAAAGATGGTCTGATCTGGGATACATACAAAGTATACAGATTAGAAGAAGAGAAATACTTTCTGGCTCGAAAAAGGAATCTGAGCTTTTTTGAAGCTGTCGAGGTTATGGATGTAATGTGTTTGTGCCAGTTTAGGTTATTTTCAAAAGTAACACCCACAAGATTAAACGATTCTTTGTTTTGCAGAACTTGGCCACTGATATGTAATGGATGCGCATTTGCAGACTTTTTTCGCGATAGCGAACATGACTGTGTTTTGGAGGCATTAAACTGGACACGATTTTTCGCGCCCCAATCCAGGATTAGTTTAAGGTCAAGTGAAAGAGATATCTGCATTGACCTGCGCTTGTTTTCCAAGTCAGGATTAGAGGGTGGCTTAAGAAATTGAATATTAGAGTGGAGGGTACTATCGTCAGCAAAACTATGGACAGGATTGGTTGTGGAAGAAAGAAGATCGTTGATGTGAAGAAGAAACAGAGTTGGCGCCAGTACTGAGCCCTGGGGCACCCCAGCATTAATATGGTAGAATCTGGAAGAATGACCATCCACAATAACCGATATACGCCGATTAGAAAGGAAACTGGAGAGCCAAGAACAAAGTTTAAGCGGAGGACCGTAGGAAGGAAGTTTATTAAGAAGTCCAGCATGCCAGACCTGGTCGAAAGCTTTGGATATATCAAGAGCAACGATCTGGGATTCACCAAGAAACTCAAGGGACTTGTTCCAGTTGTGTGAGACAAAGGAAAGAAGATCGGCAGTGGATCTTTTGTGACGGAATCCATACTGTCTGTCATGTAAAATTTTGTGTTTTTCCAAGTACTTCAAGATTTGGGAATTAATAAATTTTACCGACTATTGACGGGACAGGACACGCCGCCTGAAAAGCGCCGCGCCGACCCTGTCCCACGGCGTGTTGCGCGACGGTTTACAATCCGGGCGTGCCTCTCCACACGCCGGTGTAACCAACTTGACAATCGCCGCGCCGACCCTGTCACACGACGTGTTGCGCGACGGTTTACACTCCTGGCGTGGCACTTCACACGCCGTGTAACCGCACCTTAAAACTGTTTTAACGTGGTGCTTTACCGGTCTCATGTGTCCGGTATATACTAAGCATTCTAAGAAAGTTGAGCATGTTAATAGATGTCACAACCAGTGCCCGGTGTAACGTAATGAAGGTTACCAGACATATGTGACTGGTATCGCAGCGAACGTGTTAAATGATGCTAATTCTACAAAAATAAACAATGATCCAACTAAAACTATTGAAAGACAAATATGTAACATTTAAAAAAAAAACATAAAAACAGCTTTACAGATAGAGAAAAATTTACACTTACACCCCATAACAGTAAAACTCCACACTTTTATGGAGTACCAAAAATACACAAACCTGATGTACCATTACGTCCTATAGTTAGTTGCTTAAACTCACCTACACACCCATTAGCAAAATTTTTACTTACTATTTTGGATCCTTTAGTAAACAATACTGACTGAAATAATTTGTTCTGATCAAAACAAAGAAAATAAAAAAGAACAAACTAAAACAAACATAATGACACATAAACACCTTTTAAACTTTTAAGTAATTTATTTATAAAAACACATCTAAAAACCGATGTACAAATTTAAACAAAATAAATCTACTAAACAAGTTTACTTAAAACTATTCTAAGACCTGCAACATTGTTTTTTTTTAACATCTGGAAAACGTGTTTTATAATCCTTAACAACTTAAACTAAAAATTGCTTTTGCTCTTCGTCATTTGTCAAAATTTTGTTATACTCATCAATTAGCTTGATGCCTCTCTTAGCTGTGTCATTTACTACTTTGAGGTTGGTAATAATTTTACAATACATAATAAAACTTTCGTTTTTATTCCAAGTTGCTGGATCGCTCTCCAAAAATTCGGTAGAAAACTTCATTAAAAAAAATTTTTAGAGGTACCGAATATAAGGTCATAAATTTGTTAATTTTCTATTTAATTTAAATCCCGTTTGATGCCCTCTTTATGTGACATTGACTTGTTTAAAGCCTTTACTATTTTCTTCATAATATCAGTCGAAATATTTTCATCAAAGAATGATAAGGAAACATTTTCAGGATTTAAATACCACAAATGTTTTTTTTTTATTTTACCCCAAGCAGCTTAAGATATATTGTCTTCTATATTTTTATATTTTATTAATTCTTGGCAAAATTGGGGATCGTGGAATAGGGCCTTTTTTGCCGAAGGAGCTGTAACCCAGGCTTTTACATAAATATTTACGAGAAACAAACATATGTCCTTAATAGTTTTCTTTTTGTGTTAGTTTGAACTAATTTTTAAAGAAAAATATTTTTAAGCAGTAAATGCACCATAACGATAAAATGTCACTTTGGAAGGTTGTTCTTCAAAAAACAATTTGGAAAGTAAAAAAAAGAATCTCTATAATTATCTCGGGGCTGTTTCATTGCTAGAAATGAATTTATAAAATGGACAATTTCAGATTTTTGAGGCTGCAAAAGTTGCTTAATTATTTCGACTTGAAAACCAGTTTTAAAATTTGTCCGATCAATTTTAGGCCAATATTCTCTAAAACGTTTGAATAAACCAACATCGAAGCCAGATGAAGAGGGCATTTTGACATCAAACACACTTCGCAAAATTAATTAGAAAATATGATGACGACAAGGAAAATATAAAATGTCTCTTTCTAACTGTTGTTGCCGTATTGAAGCTGCGCCATTTAAATACCCTAGATCGGGGCTGTGGTGTCCCAGCATAAACCAATAATCTTATTTTCCAAATTCCAATCAACCATAGTTTCATAAACAGCCAAGGATTGTTCCTTTCCTGTTGAATGCTGCAAAGGAGGTACTTCAAGTAACTGCTCTACTTCTCCTCTTGTAATTAGTACAGCAAGTCTGTCTACTTTCTCCATCCCCGACAAATAAGGCAAGAGTTTTCTATCCCAATGGATGATTGGTGCTGATAGATTCGATTCTTTAAAAGTTGCTTTTAACTTTGCAGCCCTTTCTTTTCGCTGAAGAGTTGCTCTACTTATAGATAAAGATGAAACATTATGTCCTAGTGCTTCTGCTACTGCTGTGAAGATACGAACGCCATATATATGGCTTATCTTACAGGCATCAAATGCAGCTACTATTTTTGGAGTAACCATGTTAATTGCTCCAAATTTTTTTTTGTTGCGATGGACCAGGCTGTTTTGAGGGTAGCGGTACTTCCTCTTGGAATTCTAGCTTTTTTTCTGTGTTACGCTCTATTTCGACAGAGGAACTGCTTCCCGAGGATGAAAGTGTCACTGTTTCCATTCGTTCATATTTTTCTTGAAGACTTCGTTGAACTTGCTTCGAAATTTTTTTTGTTTTTCTTCAGCTACTTTTTCTCGAGCAGTTAGCTGGATGCCATACTAAACCCGGGACGACCTTTTTGGACTAAAAATTGTTTGTTCTCTTTAATTGTTATTAGTGCATGGGCATTTGCATGGAATATATCAAACAAATCGTTCATCTTTTCCACAAATATTTGTTCCCTTTGTTTTGCACTTTTACTCGTTCTTCTAGCTGACTTTTGTAACGCTCTCCACTCGGCGTGGAGTTTTTCCAATTTTACAATACAGTGGTTTTCTTTTCGTATTGGTATGCCAGCTTTGCTCCAAAAAATAGAAGCTTCTTTAATAGTTAGCGCGGCACTGTCACATAAACCTGGATTCACTTAGTCTTGGGCGTAATCGTTCGCCATAAGGAGCGCTCAATTTAGTTCGAAGTCCTATTGCGAACTAGTTCGTGCTTTTAGTTCACTAGTTCTTTTGCACGACTCATAATGAGAAGCATTAGAGAGTGCTCTACGATCAAGAATTTTTTTTGTTTTTTAATATTGCATTAGGCCTCAATATGGCTCTAAGCCATATGGAAGTCCTTGATTTAACTACGGAATTAAAGCTTCATCATTACTCAAACATATGCATGTAGTGCCAAAAAATGAGATTGTGTAAAAAGCTCTTAGGGGCGGTCGTCTTGATGTGAGGTTATCAGTTAGGTAAATGAATTAAGAGTGGGATCATTGGCGAACTAGTATACGTAGTTCACCTAAAAGAGCGCTCTTTCCAACTAGGTCGTTCGTGAACTACCCAAGACTAGGTTCACTTCACGCATGTTAAAAAATAAAACATGCAAAACTTGTTTATAAGAAGGCAATTTATTACCGACAATTTGGGGTGTATAATGTCCAATTAAGAACATGACACTATCTTTTCGTAAATTTCGAGTCTTAGACATTATCACGTTTGATTTTTAATTTTACAAAGAAAATACACAGACAAACTTCTTTCTAAGGAGGTATGTTGCTTACTAACATAAGTACCGAATTATTATGGACTCTTAACCCTTGTAAGGACACAAAAATTCCAAGAAAACAAGTACCTCTAAAGGGTCAGGTATATTTTTATTCTTAAACGTGACCAATTAGAAATATAAACAAAGCATTTCTTTTATATTTCTATTTTATTGTATGTCCATACCTATACCTGTCCCTAATATTTTGACCTGTTTGCGACACGTGTACCTCCTGTCGGATTGAGTTAAATTTTTGGTGGTTTTAGTTATTTATTATATTATTATATATATATATATATATATATATATATATATATAAATTTTTATATAATTTTATATATATATATATATATATATATATATATATATATATATATATATATATATATATATATATATATAAGATTCTAAATTCTTGGGGATTCGGTCTAGGGCTGAAGTAAAACTCTTTTTTTACTAAACGCCGAGCTTT
Source organism: Listronotus oregonensis (assembly GCA_019359885.1). Classification (NCBI taxonomy): domain Eukaryota; kingdom Metazoa; phylum Arthropoda; class Insecta; order Coleoptera; family Curculionidae; genus Listronotus; species Listronotus oregonensis. The sequence continues at coordinate 9,937 of JAHBCN010001761.1, read as the reverse complement.
CGGAAATTTATATTTTCCTTTTTCAAGGCTACAATATAAAGAAAAATATTTTACAATCAAAAAATTAATCTATAAATGCAACTTATTGTTTTAAAACGATAAAAAAATATACAATAAAATACAACAATAAAACTTACGTGCAAAGTGAGTTTTCTTAAGGCTAGAGACATTATAAGAAACATAATCAATTTATTGTTTTACATCTTAGTGCTCATAATTTTTGAATTTAAATTTTTTTAACATGTATACATCTTAGTGGTTTCTAGAACATCTTGAAAAATACTGTTAAGTTAATACATATCGAAATCAATAGCAGTAGTGGTATTATCAGGACAACATTCCTTTGTAGGGTTTTTTTTTCTTTTTTTTGTTATTTCTCGAAAAAATATGTATAAAGTGTGCATGTCGGAAATTTTACAGAAAATTCTTTTAAAAATTATTTAGGATTTTTTCTTTCTTTATATTTTATTATACAATTATTATAAAAATAAGGATGGATACAAAAAATTTTTTCTTTCTAAATTAATTATCGTTTTTTTTTAAGTTTTCTAATAGGCTAGAATAAATTATGCTTAGATCGTCAATATCTTTTCTTTTATTCATGCAACAACTATCCAGGAAAATCTCCACCATTTCTAAAAACTGTCTTTTGTTTTTGTTTTTTTCTGTATTAAGTACTTTTGCATTAGCAAAATCTATGTTATGATTGGTCATAAGGACATGTTCTGGTAATGCGTTGCTGTAAAACAGTGGAAGTTTGTCCTATACAGTTACTGTTGCATTCTATGCATTGAAGAGAGTAAACAACATTCGATTTATTTAAATGACTATCTGTATCTTTTAGCCTGGAAAAAGTGCTTCCAATTTTTAAAATTTGTTTTCCACTTATTTTAAGGCCTGTATGTTTAGTTAAAATTTTTGCTAATTTGTGAAAAGTTTCACCGCAATATGGTAGTGAAAAATAATAAGAGGGTTGATTCTCAGTTGATAAGGCACTAATATTTCGAGAAATGCTAGTTGGTTGATTATTATTGGATAAAATAGATGAGCTTTCTAGAGAAATAGCCAAACTGTGTTCATTGTTCTGAAGATTGTTAACTTCTATTGTTCTATTGTTATTATTTAAATTGTTAGTATTTATAGAATTGTTTAAAAATTTATTAAGTAAGAATTTTGGATAGCCATTGTCTAATAAGATAGAGTAGAGCTTTTTTATGTTTTTATTAATATATGATGGATGACAAATTTTTTGTATTCTGTTTTTTAATGCTAAAATAAGATTGATTTTCATTTTTTTGTGTGGTATGAATGATAATTCATATATCTACCAGAGTATGTTGGTTTTTGATACCAGTCTACCTTTATTACATTGTTTTCTGTCCTTATTAGTTTAGTGTCTAAAAAGAGGACACTGTTGTTTGTTTCACGTTCTATAGTGAACTGAATTTTGTTGTTATAGCTGTTGAAAATGTTTAGTATTTCTTCAACGCCATTGGTAGGAACAGAAGTTACAATGTCGTCGACATATTTTTTTAAAAAAGGCAGCTGGAAACTTAATTTTGGGATACATTCTTCTAGCAAGTCATCCATAACATATTGTGAGGCAATGGGTGAAATTGTAGCTCCCATAGGCGTACCCAAGATTTGTTTATAAAATTGATTATTAAATTTGCAAAAGGTTCTGTAAAATTTCCGACATGCACACTTTATACATATTCTTTGGAGAAATAACAAAAAAAAGAAAAAAACCCTACAAAGGAATGTTGTCCTGATAATACCACTACTGCTATTGATTTCGATATGTATTAACTTAACAGTATTTTTCAAGATGTTCTAGAAACCACTAAGATATATACATGTTAAAAAAATTTAAATTCAAAAATTATGAGCACTAAGATGTAAAACAATAAATTGATTATGTTTCTTATAATGACTCTAGCCTTAAGAAAACTCACTTTGCACGTAAGTTTTATTGTTGTATTTTATTGTTTATTTTTTTATCGTTTTAAAACAATAAGTTGCATTTATAGATTAATTTTTTGATTGTAAAAGATTTTTCTTTATATTGTAGCCTTGAAAAAGGAAAAAATAAATTTCCGAAAGCTCGGCGTTTAGTAAAAAAAGAGTTTTACTTCAGCCATAGACCGAATCCCCAAGAATTTAGAATCTTTGTATTCAACTAGTCGGTCAAGACTACCCTTCCACTTTTATATGTTAACGCTTTTCTTTCGGTAACTCGTGTATTGTTGTCCTGAAAAGGACAGATTGTTTGCTGACGTTTCAGCAAAATCACATTTGCCATTGTCGAAGCTTAGAAGCTTACTTCTTCAACAATGGCAAATTTGATTTTGCTGAAACGTCTGCAAACAATCTGTCCTTTTCAGGACAACAATACACGAGTTACCGAAAGAAAAGCGTTAACATACTTTACTCGTGAGAATCTCCGACAAATCACAGCAAAACTAACAGAAAGCAGCACCCTTTCATGAATTGGCGGGACATTTTTCTGGCGCAAGTTCAGCCAACGTTTTGCTGAGATATAATCTGCCTGTTTTATTTGAATTGTTATCGTTTCTTTCGTGTTTTGTGCTTAAAAATATCAAAAGCGCCGCCAGGGAGAGATCGTGCTGCCTGTTAGTTATGCTGTGCACAAGTAAATATGTTACATAGTTAGCTAGCAAAATTTGCTTTAAGTAATGTTGCCAACAAAAAAAAACAACCGAAACTGTGATATTACATCTAACTCATTTAGTATACCTGTTTGTTTAAACCACTTACTAGAATTTTAAAATTTTACTTTTTTTATGAATACAACAAAAATGTTTATGTTTTTTATATAAGCAAGTTACTACTAATTCTACCTATAACAACATTTCACCCACGGTACGTTAGTACTTAGGCATCAGCCTTCGTGGACTGTGCCAAGATAAAAAAAAATTATAACTTACCTTCATTTGCAAAAAATGCAGTTTTATAACTTACTTTTATCTTTTTGCAATGATACAAGCAGGCTATTAATTTTTGTACATTAGTTAGGCACCCCTCGTTTAATTTATACTTCAATCACAATTCTTCTCAAGGGAGCAATCCAACAGCACGTCATGGTAAACCCCGAAAATTGTTAGATTGTTATGAGGTTAATCGATTTTATCTTTATTTGTCGCACCCCTTAAATTACAGAGCAGAGGGGTGTCACGCTTAATAATTGCTTACTAAGTAGATAACTGGTATTAGGTTTCCTAAATAAATAGTGTAAGCAATAAATTTGGGCTTTACTGGTACATAAGAATTAATGAAATACTTTTAAATCTTAGTCAGTGGTCATAATATTTAAAAAATTTAAAATATTTTTTTTATAATTAAATTTTTAAAAAAGTTATTTATTTACCACAAATCACTTCTACTTTCTTTATATATAAATTTTATTTATTTACGGTAGATAATGTATTTCCCATTTATGGTAATAAGAAGTGCCATAATTTAAAACTATTTTTGAACATATTAAATAATATATTTGTTTAGGAACCCTTGTTGGAAAAAAAATAATACTCACAGCTGTTTCCCTTCGTAAGAACAGTGTGCATTGAGTGTAATTATGTACTGTTTAATCGGCATACCTACTACAAAAAAAACAGTATTCATGTTTTAAAATCTTGTTACAGTCCACAAAAGCTAGATACTCACGTAAAGTTAGCGGCGGAGGCCCAGGCCACCCCACTTTGTAAAACAAATTAAATTATTTGTTAAAATTACCTTTATTTTGTCATTCAATTTTAAAACAGTTGTCCCCTTCAGCTTTAGTAGTAAAGAAACGCTAGTTCGTAATGCAGATGTCTAAAAAAAAACAAGAGCTACTTTAATATGGAGAGCCAGAATTATTTGAAAATTTTATTATAAGAAAATAGAAATTCCTTTGCAAGAAGATAGTTTCAACTTCCTCACGTTTTATGGATAAGGAAGCGAATATAGTGAAAAGTTAGGAACCTTCTCCGATGTACTATAAAGAGATACGAAACATAATTTAACTTTCTGTTGCTCTATTGACAGCTAAAAATGTCTATAAAAAAGATACTGGTCCACTTCAGCTCGCCGATGAGAAAGAACAGAAATCCTTATGGTTATAGTGGGGTCATTAATGGGCTGAATGGTTCATTTAAAGAAGAAATTCAAGCCTTATAAAACCTGCGGTGGCTCTGGATGTATTGTGTCTATGCCTTTCTAAAAGTAACTCCTACAGCATTAAATAATTCTTGTTCAATTAATTGTTCTGCAGAATTTGGTCGCTCATATGTAGGAAATAAGAATCGACCGACTTATTTTGCAAAAATTAGGTCATTGAAGATTTTAGAATTGATGTCCCAATCTAGTAATAAATAAAACTCCCGTGAAAGAGATCAAATTATTTTAGCTAACATACATTAATAGTCATTTCTGCTACTAGTCTGTCAAGTTGAAAATAAGTCACGCAAAAAAAAATATAGTGACTTAGAAAACATAACACATGAGTAGCATACAATGTTTTATCCAACAACTGAGAAATCATAACACACGAGCAAGAGTTTTTATTCAAGAACTGAAAAAACTAACTGATATATTTTGGGATTGATTTTTTTTTTAAAGCAAGATTTATAAGTTTTTATTTTCTGACGTTTTGCGTTGACGTTTAGTGATTTTGCTGCAACTGCTTGCACAGTGTAAATTTACCTTTAGTCTGAGCATTCAAGCTTGGATTCAATTAGGTTGTTTTTGGTTGCCATAAAACCTAAAATAATTTTAGCAATTATTCAAACATATTTTACCATTGTAAAATTGTGCCAAATGCGGTTTTAAGAGTTAAAAAATTGAAAAAAATTGATAAGAACTATGCGCTCCAGGACATTATTACGGAAGCAGAAGAAACGACAATGCAGATATTGCCAGAAAAATCCAGAGATTGTTATGAAAGGTGAAAAAAATTGACGAAAACGTTTCGCTGGCTTATTTTTTACACTTACAAAAAAAATTAGCTTCATCGTCTTTATGGACTAAATACTTCATGCTTCACTCGACCCTTCATCTGTATAAGAAAATAAACATTTCCTAATATGGCAAATTACTAAGTTTCTAAAAAGTAAATCTCAAGGATACATTTCTTTGCAACCAAAAAAGACCAGCCACAGCCGCTTTTTTATCTTTTATGAAAATGGTAAATGTACAAATCCGTGTGTGGGTATAAATACCATGTCAAAAATACCCTCAAAACTTGCTGCGCATTTAATGCTAAAAAATTTAGAACTTTACACCGGCCACTGTTTAAGAAGATCCCCATTACCCTACTAGCTAATGCAGGGGGCCAACATGACAACACTTAAGCGCCATGGAAATTATTATTAGTAAAATTAGAATTGCTGAAAAAATTTAAAGGACCAGTAAACAGTCAAGAAGTAGTGTGGGCCTAATAGAACCCTCGACATCAACTTCCAATGTAAACATGAACAATGTGTCAATATCCAGTTCATTCAAAACTATGTAATTATCATTTAATAATAATGTTAATTTAAGTACTTGTTTTAATAACGATAACCAATAAATACATATTTTAGAACAAAAGAGTGTGTTATAAACCATAACCCACTTCTAGTGTGTTTTAATACCACTTAAATGTTTGTTTGTTAATTTTTACACAACGTTTCGGTAAGTGATGTATCTCCAACCATTTTTAAGTGATAACTTCAAAAGGGTTAAATGAAACAGTTATCACTTGAAAACGGTTGGAGATACATCACTAACCGAATCGTTGTTTAACAATTAACAAATAATGACAATGGGAGTCCAAGATTTTAGTGTTATTAGAACCATAAACACTTTTAAGGAAACAGTTGTATGTTATTTGATAGTTTACACGCCTAAATTGGCACAAATAATAACTCATAACTAGGAGGTGTCGGATAAACTAATTTTATTTTATTGACACACGATTAATAGGAAAGAAATACTGTCAGTACTGTATTACTATTAAGTGAATACGCTATTTTTTCCTATAGATTAGTACTTGATGTTGATGAATTACATACTCAACATACTCTTCTTGTCTGTAGAATACTTAACTGCGTACCTATTCATTGTGTCAAAAGAAGCACTGAATAATCGCGGGGATGCTCAAATGACAATTAGGGACATTTTGCCATAAATGGCAAGGCTGCAAATTTTATTAAAATGAATAGATATTTCTAGCCTATCAAAATGCTTCGGTAACAAACATTGGAATAACATAATATTGCGCCCAATTTACGAAACTTTGATGTTTTTTATACGATTTTTTCATCATGTATTATTTAAACCGTAGTGCAGCAAAATGTAAGAAGGTGACGGATATGGTTTCACGTTATGGAGAAGCTAAATAAAATGCTTGATATAGCTTAGTTGCTAAATTTGGAGAGATATCTAGGTCGTAATATTGCAAGTGAGAGAACTTTTGTGTGTGTGGTAACTTTTTCAATAAATGTTTTTGTGGGGCAGGTTTTAATTTCGCAGAATTATTTTAATATTGTCTAAACTACTCAAGAAATAAGAAACAATCAAAATATTTTTGCGCAAGTAAAAATTGTATTTGTGGTGCAATTTAAGCATATTCCATACTTAAAGGTAAATTAACCCTTTTACTGTTTTTCTTTGGTTAAATTTTTTTTTTCATACAAAAATTAGACCATAAATACTTAAAACAGTGGCTACTGACAAAATACTGTGAGATTTTGTATTTTTTTTTTAATGTAAATTTATTTATTTAAGAAAACAAGTAAATTTGGGTACTAAATCGAGATTATTCTTATAATTTTATAATATTTATCTTCATATGTCCTTTTGTTGTTGTATTGTTTTAAGTGTATTAAATCGGATCTTACGTAACAAGAGATATTGCACACCAATAGAAAAAAATATTATAAAAAACTTTAAAAAATGTTTAAATTTTAAAAGATACCCTGTACCTACTGTACCTACAGTACTCAGGTACTCACCTATTTTTATATTATTATATAAATATATTTTTAAAATTTCCTGTATATGTAGTTTAAGTACTGTTTCTTTGATAAATCTCAAAAATACTAAAAAAGATAACCAATGGTTTTGGGTTTAATTTTGGGTTTATTACAATTCTATCTGTAAAATTTTTTTTTTGGCATTTTACGTCTTTGTATATATATATATATATATATATATATTATATATATATATATATATATATATATATATATATATATATATATATATATATATATATATATATATATATATATATATATATATATATATATATATATATATATTATATATATATATATATATATATATATATATATATATATATATATATATATATATATATATATATATATATATATATATATATATATATATATATATATATATATATATATATATATATATATATATATATATATATATATATATATATATATATATATATATATATATATATATATATATATATATATATATATATAGACAAGCAATGCTGACCATAAATTGACCACTTTTTGTGGGATAAAAAATTTGGTTGTTCTACAATAAAACATTCAGAAACATATTTTTTAGCAAAGAAAACTGATCAAAAAATTTTGCATCATCTATGCTTATTCCCTTTTCTAAAAGATAATTAAGGCATGCTAGAGTGTCTTTTTCCCAGTCCATTGCATCTAAGTCTTTTAAGTTCATCCACTTAGAGCTGTAGTATTAAATAATTAACAAGCAAAAAATACAAATGGATAAACAAGGTTGGGCTTTTATAATTGTATTTGCAAACTTCGGCTTTTTCCCGGACCCATATTAAAAATGCGGCCGGACGTCCCCGGACACCTTGAAAAACAGGACATGTCCTGGCAAATCCGGACGTATGGAAACCCTAGATGAGAGAAGAGCAAGCAGATTCACGTGAACTCATAAGCTGCTTATCGAACATGTAAACCGGAATGGTTTTAAATCTTAACAAAAACCTGACCATTGTAATTAAAAAAACCCGAGTTAAGACCAATAGCAAATGAAGAGGTACCCGAGATGCTCACAATAAAATACCCTATTTAAAAGTCACAAGAGTTTATCTCAAGAATCACATAACAATTTAGGAAGTTTTAGGACTAAATGCATGTAAATTTTAAATCTACTTCTCAGCTACACCCTGTATTCATAAAAACATTTTTTATAAAGGTTGTTTCTATTAACCTAAGGAATAACATTTAAATTAAAGATCCAAAGATAAAAAGCCTTACGTTTGGTTTGCTCCGGTGTAAACTGTAATTTTCCCCGAAATTCGCTAACTCTAACATCAGCATTTCATGAGTGTAAAACCAGCAAGAGAAACACCGGAACCTAAGCATCATTTGGAAACACAAAAAACCTTTTAGTTTTTATATATATTTTTATTTTTTTATTTCTTTGTTAAAGTAACATTTTTACATTAGCTATGATACAGAAAACAAAATATATGAACATAAATAGTCTTAAAAAGGGGTTATATATATATATATATTATATATATATATATATATATATATATATATATATATATATATATATATATATATATATATATATATATAAATATTTATAAATATAAATATACATATATATTGAAAATGTTATTCTTCTAACAATTTTATGGCCATATTGCGTGTTATTTGGCCATTACCAACAAAATCAAATTTAATGAAGTTTTTATGCAGCCATTGACACTCTTTGTTATAATAATGACTTTAGGGCTGTTAAACATCAAGGGTATTGTAACTGAAAAGCTTTTGTTGTGCTTTTGTGAACCATCTCTGCATGATTCGTGACAGTATGACTTTATTTTAAATGGTAAATGGTATTTTATAATTTTAATAAATATTTCTATATACCTAATTGTGATAAGATTAGTGTTATATATATTTGATGGGAATACTTTAGTTTTAAAAAAAAAAAAAAAAATATATATATATATATATATATATATATATATATATATATATATATATATATATATATATATATATATATATATATATATATATATATATATATATATATAAATATATATATAAGGGTGTAAAAAGTATGATGCCATGATTTTAATGGGCGATAGAGGACTCAAAATAAGTCGAAAAAAACCAAGAACAATAGTTAAAAGTTAATTGTTTTAAAATATGCCCTTTCAAAGTTTAAAAAAGTTGGCAACCCGCCTATTTCGTCGAAGCGAGTCTCGACTTCGAACGTTGTTGTGAGTTTTTTGCACGGGTTTTCACTTTTTTATGGAGATGTTCATTTACGTACAAATAATAAAATTACTTCCTGCAATTTATTTTGATATTAAATTTAATAAAAAACAATCAATTTTTTTGGTTTTTATTTGTAATTAAAAATAATTGTACTTACCTAAAAATAGGCTTAATATCCATTTTAAGAACACAAATTATTATGCCTTAAAAACAACCTTTTATGTTTTGCTTAGAGAATAAGATTTCTCGGTCGCACATTCCCTTTTCATCAGTCTTTGGTACACTTGCAATACGTTTACTTGAATTTAAAACATATCGGCATATTTTTTCCCGATTCAAAAACAAACAAAAATATCGTGGCCGGATCAGTAAGCTTTTTGAACGACTGACCTTACGCACAAAGTAGCGCTCTTTTCGTTTTTTTAATTTTTAATGGGAGAACAATTTTAAAAAATTATAATTATTTGTTTATTTGTAGACTAAAACATTTAAAATTTAGTTTATTTTATTATCAAATGAATCTACTGATAAGGATTAAGACAAAAGTTTCCAGTTGTTACGGTTTACAGAAATAATTGCTTTCAAAGTGCATGAATCTGTCAAGTTTTGACACATATGTCATATAAACTTTTTGCTTATTTTGAGCCCATATCTCCCATTAAAATGATGGCATCATACTTTTTAACCCT